>WEIT01042055.1:0-49550 GCA_013389985.1 Dryoscopus gambensis | reverse complement strand
CTGGTCGTGCCCGCAGGACAGAGGCAACGTGGCAGTGTCTCCAAAAGCGTCCTTGCCGCTCAGCAGGCAGCAGAGGAGAGACGCGGCGGAGAGCCACAAAGCCAGATAATAAACGCGCTTTCCCCTCGCCGAGGGGCTTGCGCCAGATAGCCTGGTGTAAGGCTGGAGCGTCCCCAAGAACAAAGGAGGCGGGAAGGGCCACAGGTGTAGGTTCCAAAAGCTTTTAATCTGCAGGGTCCAGGGACCTAATGGCGCCAGGACCGGGCGAGCAGCCCCTTTCTCAAGGGGGGTGGAAACACAAGGAGAAGCAATGGGAAACAAGGGAAGGGGAGGGGACATCTGGGAAACAACCAAGAAGGGAGTTTGGGAGGCGGGAGTTGTAACACAGAACTAATGAACAACCGAACTTAACAGAGCTTTCTAGATTAAAAGGTGGTACAAGATTCGGGGTACTACCCATGGAACCGCCCTCAGACCCACTGTCCAAGGCGGGAAAATCCACCCACTGAATAGCCAAGGTTTGATTGACATTGCGGGGCTGCAGCCTAGGAGGAGGCTGAGCCACCGCCGCAATAGGGAGCTGTGGCGCAGTTGTTTTTTACACCCCCGGCCCCTCCCAGAGCCCGGCCGCCCACAGGGAACCATTGGTCCGGTCCGACCTTGGTGTGCCGTCCTTTGGCGGAGACCTTCTCGGGACCTGCTTGGAGAAGCCCCTGGGCAGCGGCTGCTGCTGCCTGCCTCGGGTGGGCTGTTGGCAGGCCGAGTCCTCCCGGAGACAAGGCAGCTGCTGATTGTCTCCTGCACGTCGCACATGTGCACCCCTCTTCCAAGTGCCTCATTGTTGAGGCATAATTAAAACTGAACTGGCTCCTCACAAGAGCACAGTAAACACAGTGCTGCTCCAGTCTGGAAATGCAAGTGAATATTCCTCACCAACCCCCTGACACAATTTTTCCCTCGTAGCAGAAGTTACTGTAATTCCTTTTGCCAAAAATTTTCTGATAAAGCAGAGGCTGTTAGGAGGGAAATCCGTAAGGAGTCTGGAAAGTGTGATGTCAGGATTAGTAATAGAATTAGCAAGCTGCTGTAGCAGTTCTGCTATAGTTTTGTCTTAAATTACAGTACCTCAAACATAATGATAGTCATTTCTTGTCTCACTGCAGTGCTGTAGTCTCAATTAGTTTTGTCTTCTCTCTGTTACTGTCCTTTTAAGCACTTCCAAAGTTCTTTTAATTAGCCGTTTTTCATCAATAATATTACCAGTTACCCATGCGAATACAGAAATAGTTCAGAAAAGGTTGTGTATTTGGAGCTTCAGCTCAAAAGGATGCTTAGCTGTGTCCCCGTGTACATGTAACATGCACCCTTTTCAGAAATATCCAGTACTGAGCTAGTTTTAAACCGCTTTAAAGCGCACAGATGTCCAGTTTGTGTATCTATGCTGGATTTTTGCCCTTGGGTGTGGAACTCAACTGCCTGGGCCAGAATTAGGAAATGCTTCCTACATGTGATGCGAAAAAGTCTTGGACCACAGGGCAGAGCTCAGCTTCCACCAGAACGGGACAGAATAAGACTGAAAAAGCTGGGGGGACCCTTGAGGTGTTGAGAAGGTGGCAGGGGTATGGATATCATGTAATTTTGGGATCAGAATAACCAGTGGAGAGGGAGACACTCCAGAGGGACCTTGTTTGTGATGCATTAGACTGGGATTTGGGCATCAGTTGCTCTGAGGGTGTGTTTCCCCAGCAGGGAAGTTCATGTTGGCTCTGAAACAGCCTATTGGGTAGCAGGAGCCACACAAATGCTGCAGAGACGTGTTCAGCCTCACATGTGGGAGCTGTGCTGCTCCAGTTTTTCAGGGTAGTGTGAAGCTGAGCAGGCACCAAAAGGGTCTGTCTTGCTTTTCAAGTGGTGCTTCAGTGTCCAGTAGAAGGTAGTGACCACCAGGGCTCCTGTGCAGCCTTGTTCTGGAAAGGGCTCTGGTGTTGGCATGGATTTTGGTGGATTTCAGGCTCTTCCAGGGGACTTAGTGGTGTTTAGGCTGCTTTTTGATTGCAGAAAAGTCTGGGTGAGAAGCAGGTTCCTTCACTCCAGCTGGAACACCTTTGTGATACAGCACATGCTGATGTCAGCAGCTGCTGAATAGAAAGTTCAATCACTCCAGAGTGTAGGCAGCTAAAAGCTGCCAGAATCCAGGCAGAACCGAGACAGGCCACACGGCTGGTGCCTGCAGACTCCCAGTCTCGTGGCAAGGGACACCGTGGACAGCCGAGTCTCCCTGCCTGGTGCTGCACCACCCGTGAGGCAGGGCTGGCCTTCCCAGAGCTCCAGCCCTGCGTATGTTGCACCAACGCAAGAAAAATTTTGTGGCTTGTTACTGACGGAAACCTAACTTAATTGTCCTGTTAATGAAGCTGTGATTGCAGTCCCTTACCGTTATCGTGGTTCAGCTGATTTCCCTCCTTGGCTGAGGGTGCGTCCGCTGCTGTTTTCCCTCTGTGCTGGGAGGGTTGGTGAGTGTGAGAGGCAGAACTGACCTAGCTGGGCTTGCTCCCACCTTGGCGCTGCTGCAGGTGCTGCCTGAAAAGTCCATCCCACACCCATCCAGACCTCTCCTCCCGGCTCCTGCTTTACACGTGGACTTTGGAGTGCAGATATGTTCGAGAGACTGTCAGGTTTTATATTTAAAAGCTTTCCTCTTCTATTTTTTTCTCAAGCTTTGCTCTGTCAAGGCCTGCACAGCTGGCATTACACAGCACATACTTTATTATCCCAGTCATCACTTAAACCGTTTAATCCTTTTAACCTTCACAGTGGCTACAGTAGGAATTATGGGAAGTGAATTTCCTCTTGAGTGAATATCTTGAATGAATTTACTTGGCCACTGTTGAAACCACAAAAAAATCCAAAGCAGTTCCATGAAAAAAGGGATCTCTTGATGAAACTGTTTGCAAAGGACTGGAAGGGGTGAGAGAAATGAGAAGTCAGTCCAGCTGCAGGGAAATGGCTGTGGAGACACCACCATGGGCTGGCAGCTGCCACATTCCTGTACCCAACATCCCAGACCTGTTCCAACCACAAAACAGTTAATGCAGAGCAGTCAGCCCTGCTGGGCAGGGAAAGGACCTTGCTGCCAAATACTATTTGTGTTGGACATTATCGCCATAGGTTTTGCATCTGTCTTTGCTGCAATCATTTTCTGCCTTCAAAATTCCCTTTTTCTCATTCTGTCGAGTAAATTAAATTGAATTTGCAGAATAGTACAAAGTGACATTGGGATGTGCCTGTTAACAGAGGAGAATAAATTAATTACACTCTGTGAACTAACTGAACTCATTTAGTAATTGATGAATTAACTTAATCTGTCTGTTACAAACAGGAGAACTTGAATGCTGGCAGAATAAACAGCGAAATCTCTCATTGACTGAATCACTGGGGTTTTTTTTAGGTTTATTTTTCCTTAGTTTAGTAATGGCCACATTTTTAGAAGTAGGAAGTTACACCAGTCATTTGCAATTTAGGGTTCACCTCTGTGATTCCATCCTGCACCACTTGCAGACTGACATCTGCCTCTTGAGTTCACTGGAAACTTCGAAGTTTCTGGTTGCTTTTTCTTAACCAAATATTAACACTAGTTCTACATCCTTCCTTTTTCACACTGGTCAAACTTCCAGCAGCATCAATCATGTTTCCACTTGAGATTCCATCCTGACTGGATGTCCGTAATTCTGGGGGGTTTTGTGGTCTTTCTTAATCATATTTTTTATGTGCACAGTGATGTTCTCTGTGTGCACACTCTGCATCTTCTCTCTTCCCAGGTTTCCTTTGCAATAATGGATTTGATTACTCTCTCTCTGTCTCTCTGTAGTCAAGTTCCAGACCTGCACCTCTGTGCATCATTTTGTTTTCCTTCCAGGATGTTTGTGTGGCTTGTACACGTGGATTGATAGCAATCTGCTGCAGCTCACTTCTGTGTCAACAGAAAGGAGCTTTCTCCCATGCCAGCCCTCTATAAATGCCACAAAAACACCTTTGTATTTAAGCCTCTGTTTTAAAACTATATCTTCCTGTGATGCCTAGTGTAGAAAGGCTTTAGTCTGTTAATCTGCCTTTATATCAGGTTTTATTGCCTTACTATTCCTTATACTTTATCTTTTTTTTATGTCTCTTCTCTCTTTCTTGCCTCAGGCAGTAAACTAGAAACCAAGCTCATTTTATTCTGTTTTATATGAAGCTTCCAGATCAGTGTGTCTTGATCCATGACAGGGACTCTGCCCTGCTACAATAGTTGCCTTCCTTGGAAATCACTGGGAAGGTAAATACCAACTGCACAAACTGAGTTTCTCAGGTCCCAGAGAAAATCAGAACTTCGTCCGTCCTTTAATGCTCCAGTTGTGAGATGCTGACCTTGTTTGTAGCTTCAAAAGGTGGACCCATATGTGGGGAGGAGACTAAAAAGATCATGAGTAATTTGTGTGTATGTACATTATGTTTTCTGGTGGACAGGGACATATTTTTCTAATGCAACTGAAGTTGTTTAATAGCTGTTGTAGATCAAAGCAAAAATTAGTCTGTAAAACAAATTTGTTTTCAGAATCCAACGGCCCCTTTTCCCATCCCTTGCCTGGCTGTGTTCAATGCATGGAGCATTATGTTGTCCTCTAATTAGCTCTGTAATTTCCGTGGCGTGTGCCAGCATCAGTGTTTATTATTGAAGCACAACGTCTGCTTTTATCCTCATGATGTGACTGTCCTGCCACAGAAGTCACGTGCACAAATGGAGTAGTAAAAGGGGTTCAGGAGTAAGGATCAGTAAATACTCTAAGCTGTGCATGATTGTGCAGATGTAATTGATTCCAGCACTGCCAGATGCTCATCAGTTGATCCAAATGATCTTGGTCAGCATCCAGTGAAGATCCTGCTCATCTCCTGGCTCTTCCAGTCTCTAGCATGGCTAACAGGGCACTGATCAATCCCTAAAATCTTTATTTTTACCATAACCGTGTGACTTCTCTGCATTTCATGGGGGGAAGCTGAAGTGGAAATGCAAACACACATTTAAATAAACCATTTTATAAATTCCAGGTGCTGGTCTCACGAGGGTATCTGGCATATGCCAGAGGAAGAACATGTTGTTTGAGGGAAAACCTGCTTACAAATCTGTGCAAATTGAAAGGTAAATAATTTCTGATTCCAGTACATTGATGGAATAAGATCTCTACAATGGTTATTTTTCCTGCTGTGAAGTATGTAATATATAAATGTATCTGGCATACATATTTGTCACTGTGCAGCAGCAGAATGTAGGAAGTGAATATCTTTAAAAAATACTGATTTCTGTCTCATAGAATCAGAGAATGGTTTGTGTTGGAAGGGACCTTCAAGACCATCTCGTTCCAACCCTCTGCCGTGGGAGGGGACACCTTGCACTGTCCCAGGTTGCTCAGTGCCCCATCCACTTTCTTTGCTTCTTCAGCATAACAAGGAGAGGTTCTAAAGTGGTTTGTTTCACTCTGAAAATATTTCTGGCTTGGGTTTCAGGGTTTTTTTGCAGTGTCATACGTGATGGGAGAAGTACAGACTGTCACTGACTGACAGGTCCTCTGCAGTGTGTTTGTGAGCCGTGGGAATTCAGCTGGGGTTAAAACTTGAAGTGGTCTGCTTGAACTTCCTATCTTTCTTAATTGTTATCTTCTTTCTGTGTGATAATTTTAATTTCACTTCCTCTTGGGTTATCGTGGAGCAGTCTGAGTTTGTGTTAGATCAGACAAAAAAACCCACAGACTAATAAATGTTTTCGTGCTGTTTGTTGTTATTTTAAAAAGATACATAAGAGCAGTTCTTTCCTGGGCACTTGTCATGCTTTGACAGACAAAGTGCCACGATGATGTGTGGAGCAGCACAAATTAATCCAGTGTGGAGATAAGGAGAGGGGCAGTGGTGCCTGGTTTTGAGAGCTCACTTTGTAGGGACAGAGGTGGCTGCGATCCAGCTCATGGCACGAGGGCACAAACAGCAGGTGTGGCTTTGGAGTGCTTCATGACAGGGGCATTTCTGCTCAGGGGTGGGATTAGAGCTTCTATTGAAACTTACATAACAGCCACGGTGCCAGGGTGGTTGCTAAAAATGATGCTCATCGCTCTTACGTCCCAAAAGCTGTAAGTCAGAAGAACTATTTTCAGCTGCAGAAATATTTTGGTGTTTTATTCTTAATGGCCATTGTTTTTCTTCCAGACCCCACTGAGATGATTTTAAATATGTAAGGCAGCAGTGGGAATGAAAATAAGTGTTTTTATAATGGAAGACATGGACAATCAACAGTTTTGTTGTGGGTGGCTGCTTCATTATCATACCCTCATTAACATACCTCAGCAATCAACAGGGAATTGCGTTTTTTATTATGGCTGTCCTGTCCAATTTCTAGAATACAACATCAGCTGCTTTTATCCAGCAAATGGTGGTTCATTTGGGAAAAAAACCCCACTATTTTCCTGCTTCTGCTGCCCCAAAGGTTGGTGTTTTGCAGAAGGAGCAGTCAGCTGCTATGGTGATGGGCATAGGGTGGGAATGTGGACAGAAATAGAGGGAGGCTGAAGCCAGACTGTTCCTGCTTCCTTATGCTTTCAGTAGCCCTCTCTGAATTGGATGGTGACTGATTCCAGGGATTTCACAGGTTATTTGTGGTTTTCTGCCTCAGATTCTCACAATTAGCACAAAATAATACTCGGGGAAAAAAAGGAGAGTGAGATTCTCAAATGGATAATGTTTGTACAGGATGCATGTAATTCCCTGCAGAGCAGCTTGTGCCCGTTGTGCTGGGATTTGGATGCCCAGAAAACTCCCTCCTCCCATCCAGACTGAAGTCAGTTTTTGGTAATGCATAATTCATATCCTGAAGCCTTTGTCACAAAAACATCTTCCTGCTTTTCCCCCAGCTTGATAAGCCTGCTTTTGTATTTTTAGGATTTCCTTCCCTGCTAATCCCCAAAATCAGCCTGAAGAGGTTTCAAAACAGAGTTCAGAGTAAATCTGAGACAACTTTTACGTCAGGGATGTTGCTGTGTGCAGCAGGTGATTCTCTGGCACCTGCAATTTCTGGATTCTGCCTCCACAAAGAATTACTGCCCCGTGGCACCTCTGCCACAGTCAGTGCTCAGGTGGACTGCAGCTCGAGGGGTTCTGCCAGGCTTGGATGTACCTTTGGATGCATCTCACAAGGAGTGCCTACACATACACTTTGTTGTGAAACTAAGCAATTTTTTTGGGGTGAGTTTTGGAACTCTAATCCAAAATTACTCTTTCCATAGGGAACATGGTGCCTGGACTTAGTGCTGGGTTAGGGCACACCTCGGTTGCCTGTTGTGACTGTAAATGCCCTCACACCAGTACTGATTGTGAGGAGTCAGAACATGGTTAAAAGTCTGTGTAAAACCTGGAGAAGGAGAAATACGATTCTCAAGTTGTGTTTTAATTCATCTCTCTGCAGCACAACAGAGAGGGGACCAATTCAAAGAGCTTTGGGTGGTTTTTTTCTTCCAGATTCTGAGGACAAAGCTGTCGGTAATGAATTGTTCCACGGATAAAACTCTCAGTGGTGGAGAGTGTTTTTTCTCAGGTACTGCACATCTGTGTCCTTCCTTAGTATCAGTTGTAAATACCTTGTGACCATCAGACCTTTCCTGCTCAAAGCTTTGAAGAGCTCTGAAATTAAAAAGATAAATGCATGATGTGCCTGCATAATGGGTAAATTGGATGTTTCACTAGAGGGAAATAATTGTCTTTATTTGAGGGCTGTTTTGCCTGTTCCAGAGGAATGTTCCCCACATCTCTTTACTTCATAGCACTTCTCAGTGCAGCTAAACAAAGCACAGGAAGGAATGTGAAGTACTGTCATCAGTGTAGGAATCTTTACAGTAATGGTTTGTCATTATTTTCCTCCTAAACTACTCAAATGCTTTTTTTTTCCTTATTGTTTATATCAAACTACCACAGACCTTCTGATGATACTGAATTCCAGCTGTGGAGGCTTTGATTGTTCCTTGCACATTGCTCATTTTAAGATGACAGAATTGTTCAGTGAGAGAAATTCAAATGGAAAAATCCAGCCAAACAGGCCTGTGGGAGAAGTTGAACCTTGTGTAAAAATCCAGTAAAACTTGAGTAAGAACCTCAGAGTTCAGTGTATTGATTTTCTTGTGCAAGTTCAAGAACTGTGCTTCCTTGCAGGCTGAAACTCATCTCAACTCCTCATGACCAGCTGAGCAAGAGAGATGGGATTTGATGCTATCCAAGGTGTAATTCCACAGTTCATGTCTTTTGCTAGTGCCAGCTTAATCAGTTTCTGCCCACTCCCAGCCATTCATTTCCAGCTCAGCAGCAATGCAGTGCCACCTCTTCCCTGACCGTGTGGAAAACCAGATGACTGAAAATAACTCAGTCAAGAAAAGAAACGCTTCATTTTTTTCTTTTGAGTTAGAATCGTTTGAATGACTTTCATGGCCCACAGGCAGTCGTATTGGTACCTCTGAAGGTGACAAGAAGTGCAGCATCAGAGGCAGCAGTGAGCTCTGGAGGGTGTCCCAGTGCTGTGTGATCTTGCTGTCAACAAAAATCTGCTCTGGGACCATATCCTGAATGAAGGGCTTTCACTAGCCACAGGATTATTTATTGAACTGCTGCTTTTCATTTATTTTATTAAGAAAGATTAACATCTTCTTGTTAGGGCAGGTTTATTTTCTTTACTTGAGGAGATAAACCATCTCTGTGAGAAGTCAGTCAGCTTTGTGGACGGCCATGAATGTCAATAAAGTCTTGGCAAACACAGTAGGTATTTATTCAGCCTTGCAAATTAAAAACATTTTTCCTGCTTGTTTAGTGAAAGGAACAAAAAAAGACAAATTACAGAGCGGATGAGCTCTCTTGATAGTTGGAATTCATTAAGCTAGTGGTGAAAACGCTGGGGGATTGATGGTGCAGAAAAAGAAAAGATGAAGCAGCTTTTCCCCAATAGCTGTGGTTTAAGTTCAAGTTGAAAATGACCGAAAAAAAAGTCCTTTAAAGACATCTGTAACCGACTTCAGAATCCCAGTTTCTGTCTGGGTAGACAGTTCTTTCTCACTGCAGTTAGTATTAATTGGTTTTTCAGTTGACACATAATTTCTCAGTGGCTCCTCCATCTCCATCATGCCGTGGGGTGTCTGCAGCAGCTCATAAATGAGATCCACGGCCAGGCGTGAAGTAGGAAGTTTGCACAGTCCCTTCCCATGGTACAGACAGAGCCTTTCTGCAGACTTGTCACTCTGTCATCGTCCTTGGCTCCACATTTTATTATTATCAAAAAAAAGGGATTTAAAAAGTTAGAGTAAATCGAGCAGTTTGTCCGATGTGATGTTCTCACAGGCCATTGTCTGCAGATTCCAGCCTGGCTCTGCCGTTCAAATGGATCATAAAGCTGTCCTAAGTACAGCTCTAACAAAATCCATTTACACAGCTCCTGCTACAGCCGGGCATGGAAAGGAAGCACTAGGAGTGATATTTTAATGAATTTCCTGTACAGGATCATTAGTCCACCATGGAAGTCTTTCCAAGTCGCACCCAGTGCTTGCTCTCTCTGATTATCCCTGATTAATGGGATAAAGTGCCCCCACAGTTGTCTCGTGCAGTCACAGAAAGTTCTCACGTTATTCCAAGTGCGGGAGTTCTGAAGGAATTCAGAAGAGAAAGGGCTCCCTGGTAAGTGTTGAAATGCCCCTAAACCACCTGTAAATCCCTAAAATTATTCAAAAGCAAAACAAAGCCTTCATAAACTTCATTCTTGCAGTGCTTTAATTGCAGACAAAACTACTCATTCAAGTGATCCCATCAATGTCAAATAAAAACATGAATTATGAAGCTTGTAAGATTAGAGCTTAAAGTCACTGACATGTCATTCCCATAATTTTCTCTCGAGGATTACAGAACACTTAATTTGTAACTGCAGAAACCTAAGTGTAATCAGATGCTCTTCCATCTGCAATTTTTATCTAAGTCATTGAATTCTGAGTTTGTTCTTCCCCATTTCCCAAGTTCTAACTTGTAAATGTAAAGGCATTAACTCCTCTGTTCTTTTTCTTCCCAGTTCAACGAGGAAATTGCTCTCAGCTCTTCCAATCATTAAATCTGGGAAGGACGGAGCAGACCAAGATTTGAAAATGTTTTAAAACTTCCAGCACCCAATTAGAAGGACGCATCTTGGAGCAGCACAAAAGCTCTCTATCTGCAGTTCATTTGGTTTTCCCATTTAGAAATGACAGCTTACAGCCCTGGTGCGAGCGTGTTTCTCATTAGCCTGTTCTAGAAACACGCCGAGTTTTACTGCAAGTTTTGAAAGATGCTTTCTTCAAAAGTGCAAAAGATACTAAATGGCAGAATTTGCTCTCTGGATAGCCAGATGGGGATGCTGTGGTCTGCAGCCATCCTAAGGCGGGTGGTAAAGGCAGAGCCAGGCAGCTGGACCTCGGCTTCAAATCCATGGATGTCATGGATACAACTGCATGGAAGTGATGCTACAGCAGGAATTAGCCTTGTCGGGGGGAGAGAATTGTGAAGTGCCACTGCTTTCCTTGTTTCACAGATGGATCTCAGGTTTCTTGGGCTTTTCTCATGAAGATTTTCTTGGAGAGGAGCGTGTTTGCTGTGCTGCTGACAGATACCCTCGTGAGAACTGTCCACACTGGTTTGATTTCCCTCCTTCCATCCAGGAGTTGGATTCCCAGTCTGAGCTGGTTGGGTTTGTTGTCCTTGTGGTAAATGAAGAGAGAGCTGCATGTCAGGAGGTGATGAAACTTGAGGAACAGATGTAATTTTTTTTTCATGGTTTTCTGCCCCCTGAAGAGAAGGAAATTGAGAGTATTTGCTTGTCCTCAGGACTTGACAGATGGGTTCATCTTGGATGGTGGTTTAGGGTCTGGAATGTTGGTTCTACAAGGGCTGGCTGAGGGTTGAAACAGAGACTCAGGGATGACCTTACTTACCTGAAGACCTACGTTTACCTGAGAGAAGGTTGTGGTGAGGTGGGAATCAGCCTCTTCTCCCAGGTAACAAGTGACAGGGCAGTGGCAAACAGCCTCCACTCTCAGCAGAGGTTCAGGTTGGATATTAGGAAAAATTTGTTCACTGAAAGAGTGGTTCAAGCATCGGAACAGGCTGAGGGGCAGTGGTGGAGTTAGCCATCCCTGGAAGTGTTCAAAACACAAGTGGTCCTGGCACTTCATGATCTGGGTTAGTGGGTATGGTGATACTAAGTCAAAGTTGGACTCAGTAAATTGGAGGTCTTCTCCAACCTCAGAGGTTCTGTGGTTCTAATCAACTAAAATCAGCTTTCACAGGGCTTCCAGAGGCAGGAACAGAGCACACCCAAATGTAATAAACTGCAGGAAGGAAAAATAGAGATACTTCACTCTTCTTGAAAACACTGCAGCAGGACAAAATTCCGGACTTCTGCATGGCTGAAGGAAAAAGAGTTTGGTTCTGCCTGCACTTTAAAGCAGCCTTATTTTTATGTATTAGTGTTGTGTTAGCCTGTGTGGAAGATTCCCAGGCAGCTGCGTGCTCGGGGCAGAGCCCGGGGACACGGGCACAGCTCCGTCCTGCTGCTTCCTGCCTGCTCTGCTCCACACAGGCACTTTCTGGACAGAAAAGCTGCACAACAAATCCAGTGCTGATGTGGCCTGGCAGGGTGACAGCTCTTCCAGTAACTGCAGGAACTGCCCGCTTGCGGAGGCCCAGCCTGCTCCGATGGGTTGTTTCCCTTAAATCTCTGTTGTTCTACACTGGATGGGGCACACGGTGTCTTTGTGCCTCTCTCTGCCATGCAGGCACTTTGTGGTGCCTTCTCTGCCACTGCCTGGGGTGATTTGTTCCTTCCTGAGAGGCTGTGATGTACCTGAGTGCTTCCCAGAACGTCACTGAGAGCGGGGCTGTGCAATCACTCAGGGCTTGCTCGACATCGCTGTGCAGATGTGCTTCGGGTCTGATGTTTGTTCTGCCAGCTGAGATGAGCTGCAGAGAGGTTATGAAAGAAAAAAAAGCTGTTTGAAAGGGAGTAGATTGCCTAGAACACACTTCAGGAGCAGATTTCCAGGAAAGAACCCTGTGTCAGACTTCTGAGAAGCAGTGCTGGCTCCAGGTGCCAAGTGCCAGGTCTCAAAAGCCCGTGATCAACTCGGTCCGTAACGTTACGTTTGGAGACACACTTTTCCCCTAATTTGCAAATCCCACCTCAGCCAGAGCTAGCTGACAGGTGGGCGGGTTTCCAGGCTTTCTGCATGGCCTTTGGGATGCATATTCAGCTTTCAGGCACTGATCTGTAGCTTGTGTCACACACGGGTCCTTGTGCTGCTGCTGTTGAAATGAAGATTGGGTAACATCTTAAGTGTTTTGCTGTCACAAGAGGGAGTTTTGCAGCAGTGCTGCCCTTGCTGGTGTGTCTGGACGTAGTCGTGCTGTGGGCAGAGCTCAGCAGACAGAATGTGTTAATAGAAGACAGCAGCACAAGTAGGGAAGTCCTTCATTCCTTGTTAAAGCCTTGTACATGTTGTTCAAGCTTGACTAACAAAATTCCTTGGAGTGACATTGCTGCAAGCAATTCTCTTGCTGTTGGTAGCATTGTAATAGAAAACAGAAGTGAACATTTGAGTGACTCAAACCAAAATCAAGGATAAGAATAAGAAAAAAGCATCAACTGTTTTAACAGGAAAAATAAAAACCCGACGTGGCTAGGTATTCTTCTGTGGCATTTCCAATTTATTGTTACAGGAATATCCTCCCAGCTAGACACAAGCTCCCTCAGGAAGCTGGTTTCATATGGTGGTTTAGATTTAACTATTCATTGTCTAGCACCATTTGAAATCAGTGTTCTTGGAGGAAGAATGCCTGCCTTCGTCAGGGAAATGGACCCTCGGGAGCCTCAGAGGAAAAGAAGTTGAGATCTTCCTTGCGTGGTTCTGCCATTCCAGTTAACCTCCACCACCAAACAAAAACCCTTGGTGGGACTCGGGGGGTCTGTGACCCAGGTGACCCCTGGGAGAGCAATGCAGAGAGTGATTTCAAAGGCAGAAGTTCTGCTGTCAGCATATTTATAACATTTGTAAGTGGTGAGCAGCAAATTCAGAACCCAGGAAGGTTTTGAGACAGAAACAAGGCAAAACAACAAAATACAGAATTGCAACTCAGTACTGAAGATGTTGATTTTAATGGTGCCAACTACAACTAGTTCATACAGCATGGTGAGGAATAAGGAAGGGAACTACACGTGCTCTAAATTTCTAACTCAAAACCTTTTTTCAGCCTTACCTCGATCCATTTTTCTTACCACTGCATCCCGCTTGTAAATACTTTGTACATGAATCATGCAAGACACGCTACAGAATTTGAAACGGGTGATTCTGCATTGAAGCACTGGGAGTTCTGGGTGCCGTTTGCATCCCTCCTGCCTGTTTGGCTTTTTGTTGTGGCATGTTGGGCAGATCAGAATATGTTATTTATTTTTGGTGACAAGACTTGGCCAGCGTACAGGCTGGGGGCTGGATGTGCTCATGGAAGTGGCCAGTGACTGCGAGAATTGGACCACAGGTGGTTGGTCACATTGTCCAAGTCTACAGAAATCTGGAGAAGTGTTTCAAGATTGTATTTTTTAAAGTGTTTTACTGTATTAAAAATGTATGTAGCTAATGGTTGATTTTGAAAATTTTCACAGTCTAAACCTTTGTTTTCTCAGCAGTGCTTTAATGAGAATTATATGAAGTATCTAGGGATTCTCCCATGTAAAATACTGTCCAGCACTTAACTCTTCATCCTTGCAGATCTCCGTAACCCCTTTAGAGGATGACTGATTTCTTTTGGTGTTCAGAGTCAATAATAATTTCTAGCACCATTTGAAATCGGTTATAGTGATTGGGGAATTGCACCTCGTGAATTTTCATACAAGAGGCTCCGGAGAGAAGCTGTAATGGTATTATCCAGGACTGAAAACAGGGAAGTGCGTTATTTTAGTGAATGGGGTTGCTGAATTCAGAAATGCTACAAGTTTAAATTCTGGGAGGTGGAGAATTGTAAAATGTATAACCCAAGGTCTTGGTTTAGGTCCTCTGTGTGGAGATGCTCCTTGGAATGGTTTGGAAAGCCTCACAGTGCTGAGAGGGAAGATCAAGGGAGATGGTTTTCACAATGAGAATAACCAGTGTGGACTTTGGATCAAAGAAGAAGAACCCCACCCTGTTGGCTTAATGATCTGTCTGTGAGGTATGAGGAAATAAAAGCAGCAGCGGGAAACCTTCCAATCTGTAGTTCCCATACTCCGGACGTGCTGAAAGCAGGATCTCATGGAGGTTTTCCCTGCCAGCCTGAGAGCTTCTTGCATTCTCCTCTCGTACACTCCTTGCAGCGTAAACCATAAAAAACCCGAGTCATCTCTCCAAGGGTGTTTAATATCTAAAAATTGCTCTGAAATTTCAGCTCTTTCAAGACACCACTGACCGTAGGCAGAGTCGAAGGTGGGTCGTGTCCCCAGTTCCTGCAGGATCTTGTTATCCATGAAGATAATTTCTGAAAAATCATCCTTCAATCAGCTGGTCATTCTACATCCAGCTTTTTTGGGAGTTAAAAACACCAACCAACCTACAGCAACACAGCACATGCCAACCTGCAGCAAGGCATCCTTGTAGCAGGGGATGTTTCCCTGGGCGTCCTGATGAACTCAGCAATGTACTGCTTTTCCCACTATTCCATATGGGGAAACTAAAAAAGAGGGGTTTTGTAAACAAGTGGAGCAGCTTTTGAATATTCAGAGGAATTTCTAAAGTTGTGGCTGGTCGTTGGAAGCAAATTTACCTTTCTTCTATCTCCTCCAAGTTTTTTAGGTATATGAAAATACATTGAAAGTATATTGAAAGCTGGAGAAGGAATTTTGGCAAGGCCATGGAGTGACAGGACAAGGGGCAATGGCTGCAAACAGCAGGATTAGATTAGATGTGAGGAGGAAATTCTGCCCTGTGACAGTGGTGAGGCCCTGGCACAGGGTGCCCAGAGAAGCTGTGGCTGCCCCATCCCTGGAAGTGTCCAAGGTTGGACAGGGCTTGGAGCACCCTGGGCTAGTGGAAGGAGTCCCTGGCCATGGCAGGGGGTTGGAGTGAGGTGGTCTTTATTTCTAATGAAGATAATCACAAACCAAAAAGGGCTTTTGTGACTTCTTTCAAGTCTTGCTTCCATCCATTCATGAAATCCACCCTCATCCTCTGTCTCTTTTTAGATGGAGCTTCAAGAAGTGGCAAGTACTGTGTTTAGTACAAAAGACTGTAGGTTAAGCCCTTAAATTAATGCAACAAATCATTAAAATACAGAAAACATAGACTGGCTAGCAGCATGGGAGGTTGCAGTAAGATGCAGAGAGCTGCATGTTTCAGGGGCATTCTTGTGGAGGTTAAAAGCTGTGCAGAATAAAGTGATGTTGGAAGCGTGACTTGCAAGTAATCACTGTGTTTTAAGTACATCCACTGCCTAAGTAGCTCCCATACAGACAGTTGCTTAAATGATTTCTCGTGGAAAGTCCCTGAAGGAGCAGATGGATGTGTTTGGAGTTTTGCTGCTTGTGCTGTGCGTGTAGGATTGAAATGTCCGGGCTTACAGGAAACTTGTTAGCACAAAAACTAATCTTAAGGTTAGAACCAGCTACAAAGGGATGCAGAAGCAGGTGAAGAAGGTTAATAACATTTTAATTCTTCCTATTGAAAGGCAGGAGGTTGTTAAGCTGTAGGAATTTCTTCTGTTTGCACCATACAGTCAGAAAAATGGAGCTGCCGAGTGCTTGGATCTCGTGGAAGTATTTTCAGACATGAGCACTGCTGCTGTTGTGCCTGTGTGCTCACACACAGGATTGTGTCCTGGCCATGCTGGATCTTCCTTACAGCAACAGGGAAAGAAAGGTTAAAAAAAGGAAGAAAAATGCTTGATGAAAACAAGCATTTCAGTGTAAAGTATATCTGAGAAAGAGAGAAGTGTATGTGATGAGTTTCTTTTCTTTTTTTCTTTTTAATTTATCCTCTTTGCTCTCAATTCCTGGCCTTTTAAAAAACTGAAGCTACTGGAAAAGTCTTCCCTGTCACACAGATTTGGGTGCAAAATGGTGCCTACAAAACCTGCACCAGTCTCAAAATGTCAATCAGGTACCACAGCGGATAACTTCACCAGTTTGTTTGCAAGTCTGCTCCATCCTCCTGTTGACAGACCCTGCAGCAATCACAAAATGCAACGTGCAGGGGGATTGTTTCCATGGCCAGAAAAGTTTGTCCTGTTGCCGGTGTTACTGGAATGATGTTAAAATGAAATCAATGCTTGGACTAAGCCAAAAGCAGCACTGGAAGTCATCTGCTTCTCCCCAAAAAAACCTCTCACTTCTGGATTAATACAAAATGTGCTGGATGGTGGGATGAGAGAGAAAGATGATGTCTATTGGGAAATTTTTAAAGCAAAAGTATTTGAGAAATGTTTTAACAGTGTACATTTTTTTTATTAATGACTCATGAAACCACTTTATTCTACTACATCAAGCCCAAATTTCAATTGTTGCAATTGATTGGTGTGAAATTTTTTTGTGATCTTGCATCACAATCTCAAAATGTCAGGCTTCCACATAAGGATGTTCTCTGAAATCCATTGTATATTGGGAATCTGGGGGGAAAATACCCTGATTATGTTGAGTAGGGGTTTGGGGTGATGGTGAAAAACTGTTTTGTTTTCACATCAAATAAATTGAGGGTCAGAACTATAATTTTCATTGTAATTGATAAAGTTTTCAACATTAATTGATGAAACATCCAGGCATAAGATGCTTATGAAAGAGTGGAACAGTGAACAAGACAAAATTGTGATATTCTATAAGATGCTCCCTGATTTATTCCAAGCCAGTTTGAGACTCCTTAACCAAAAATAACCTGTTTGCGTGGGATCTCCTGTGTCCTTACCACACGTTTCCAGTGCCAGAATGGGCAGCAGAGGTACGAGGAGGATAAATTTGGGTATTGTGGCTTTTACTGTGGGCTGGTTGAGTCCTGCTGGGACCTTTGCTAAGTGTGAAACAGCAGAGGCTTGTGTTGGCAGAGCTTTGCTGAGCAGTAAAATGGGCTCCAAGAGCTCACAGCAGCATAAAGGTGCCAGGAGAGCGAATTCTTCCTTGTTGGGGTAATCCTAATGAAAATAGTGTTAGAATTTCTAGTTATCTGGTGAATCAGATCCTGTGAGGGCAGTGAAGCAAACTCCAGTGAAGCAACCTGGGTTAAGCTGCCTGCAACGAGAGGTTCTCACTTTTCAGGTGTCACTAAGACAGCTCTGCTCTGCTGGTTTCTGAGAAGGGTCCATCAGACTGCTGGATTCTCTTCTCCAGGTGCTGCAGGTGCATTTCCTCTGGGAACATCCAGAACTTCAGGGCTCCAAGCAGAAAAGCTGAACCAGCTGCATGCGCCCAGCTCTGCTGTTGAGCAGACAAGAGGATGGTCAGTGTAATGGTTACAGATCCTGGGTCAGAAGATATTCCCATTCAGCTCCTTGAAACTGCAGGCAAAAAATGGTTTTCCTGATGTCCTTCTCAGTCTACTTGATTTCCAACAACTTTCCAAGAACAGTCCATGGAGAGATGTGTGTCTACCTGCTCTGCTGCCTGGATTGATGGGTATTTAAATCACCTTACATGCAGTTTCTGTCTCTGCTGCCTTCTCAGCATCACATCTGTCTCTCCCAGAGGATTCCTCTCTGGAGAACCTGCCATGGAAGCAGATGATCTGTCTTCAGTCCTGGGGCAAGGCAATAAAACCATTTTTTCCTTGTCAGAGAAGTTTTTTAATGGCCCCTTGGCATGAAAAGGAGAGGTGAGCCTTGGGATCACAAGGATTTAAGTTCAGTATCTTGGTGCTAGTGAAATTCAGAGTCACAGAATGGTTTGGGTTGGAAGAGGCTGTAAAGGCATCCCGTTCCCTCCCTCTGCATGGGCAGAGACACCTTCCACTACCTCAGGTTGCTCCAAGTCCTGTCCAGCCTGGCCTTGGACACTTCCAGGGATCCAGGGGCAGCCCCAGCTTCTCTGGGCACCCTGTGCCAGGGCCTCCCCACCCTCACAGGGAAGAATTATTCACATATTGCTGCAGAGGCAAGGGTTTTTTTGGTCTCTACTTTCCCAAAGCAATCAACATGTCAAGCCCTGCGTATCTCTGGCTGGATTCCAGCCTGGAAAGCCGGACACTGCCCCTCATTTGGAGCAGCACAGCCTGGGATGAAGTGGCTGGGAAGGGGCATCGAAGCGCTGTGTGGAGGAGCCGGCAGTGGTACAGTTTTCCAAGCAATGCGTGGCAGAGCATGGACATCAAAAACAATGTAAGGCAACTCTTTTAACTTCATTGCTTCAAATATCATGACTGTTTGTTCTTCTATAACATTACTGCATAAAAACCCAGCGGGATTTATTTGTAATTGATGATTTTACGTGGGAGATACTCCGATGCCCCCGTGCGGATTAAATCCAACAACAGACTGACAGCTGTGAAATCCGTGAGCACAGGTGAGTGAGCTGGTCTGTTAACAGCCTCCAGAGGCACACAAAGTGATTTTCTCTGTTAAATTTTGCCATGATTTGATCTTCAGTCTTGCCTGTCCTTAACTGTGGAACAGACTGGGAAGAGAATGGCTGATAGTCCTCCAGATAGTTAATCACTACTAAAAATGCCTTGGGGGTGGTGGGATTGCCTGCTGAAAGGTGCCAAAAACCTTTCAGATCTGAACCTGCTCAAAAAACACATCTGGGAAAACTTAAATTTCTCAGGAAATTCATGGGAATTGTGAAGGATTTCCAGGCTTCCAAATAAGTTGTCACATAAAGATTCTCCACAATGTTTCCAGTGTGAGAACTGAAATCACAACTCGAAGGAAAGAGAAATTCACTGCAAGTAAATTTTCAAATTTCACTATGCAAATCAAAATTCCAGTTTGAGAACTTGGGAGCGAAACAATGGTGTAAAAACCCCCACTTTTTAGTTGAGATTAGCCTGGAAATTTTAAGGCACTCATGAATAATTTATGAACCAGTCTTCCCACGGATGAGCAGCAGGACGAGAGAGTGGCTACGTTTGCCACTGTATTGAGATGTTTCCTGGCAATGGTGGAATTTTTACGGTGTTCTTGCTCATAATGGAGTTGTTGCTTAGCTCTTAATGTCCCAAATGTAAACAGATCTGAGGAAGCAGATCGTTAAAAACGTTTAGAAAGGGCGAATGAAAAAGTGAAGTACTTATGTGCTGCGTTCCAAGCAAAGCCTATAAATCACCAGTGTCAGAATTCTCTGACAGGGAGAAAATGGTTTTATGGACTCACAGAAATGGCATCAGGAGGAATAGTCAAAAGATCAGTTTTTTAAAATCATGGCAAAAGAGCAGAGGGAGCAACCCAAGAGGTTTGAGAAACTATCCTGTGCTCTGTTTTCAATTTTAACATTTTAGTTTAGGTCAAAATGCGATTCAGGTCTGCTTTGGCATGTTCAGCTCCACAGTCTCTGAAGCCGTGGGACCAGTTGACTTCACTGCCTGGTGCTTCTGCATTAGCCAGGCTGGGAACACTTAAATCCACGCAGAGGTTTTATGTGTAGGAGTAACTCAGAAAAAAGGTGGGGAAAAAGGCAGTTCTCATTTGGTTTTCAACCTGCAAAGCTGTTTTCTAAACTCAAATTTGGGGTTGCACTTTTCGAGCATTCAGGAGTTACTTCAGTGACCCATCGCCGTGTCCTGGAAGGGAAGCTGGGGATCCTGCGGGATGCAGGGGTGGAGATGCCAGCCCCTGGGAGGCACTGGTGCAGGGGGATAGGTGAGGTGCTGCCTGGCTCCCCTGGCCCTGGCCGAGCCAGCCCAGCAGATGTGAGATGCTGCCTTGGCGCGGGCAGCAGCGGGAGCTGCGCGGTTCGGCTCGTCGGGAGAGGCCGTGGGTGGAGAGGAGCTGGCGGGGATCCCGGGAGCCGCTGGGAAGAGGCTGCGTGGGGGAGAGCGAGCTCACCACCCACCTCGGATGAAATCATGGAACGGGCAAGCGCGAGGAAAGGCTGGTGAGGAGAAGGAGACCTAAAAAAAGGGGAGGATGGGAGAGGAAGGATGCTGGACCAGCGAGGAGGGCAGTTCCTGTGCTGGTGGGTGCGAGGGGGATCTGATTCTGGCAGGAGTCAATTGTAACAGACCTGGAGCCAGAATAAGGGCAGGAATTTGTCACAGGAAGGTTTGCCCCAGCAGCGTGGAAAAGAACTTTGATACCTGACCCCCTTTAATGGAAATTCATTAACATGTGTCTGAATGGAGGAGCGATTGCTCCCAGGCAGGCTGCTGCTTTCCCAGCCTAACCTCTAACCAAGCTTGGACCAAGGAAGATGCATTCCTGGAGGGAGAAGGAGGAGATCTCCTCTGGAGCTGGTTAGTTTATAGCAGTGTTTTTAAGGTCTGCTGCAAACAGACTTCACAGTGCCACTTCCCTTAACCAAGAAGTGGTTGCCTTGGAGTTCCCAGCTGGATGGGCACATTGTCTCATCCTTACTGTGCAAACCAATAAGGAAAAAGTCCACTGTGGCTTCTTGTTGCACTCTGAGACTGATTGTCACCCAGTGTGGGAACTCCTCACGTTTTTTCCCCCCATTTTTATCTGATTTATGATAAATTACAGCACTCATGAGAGTAGCTGTTTGAATCCCATGAGAAAACCTTCGATGTCCTTGTTTCCCACCTGAATTTGTGTCCAGGCTGCCTCCCTGCAGCTCATCCCACATCAGTTCTGGAGAGCTCAGGCAGGCGAGGAGCCGGCAGAAGGAGCGGGTGTCCCCGGAGTGATCAGCACAAGGTTTTGTCCGGTGCACCCGCTGAAGACAGCCTGGATCTTCTGCTGGGTTTTGTTGGATCCTTTCTGCTCCTTGGAAACACAGTTCAGGACAAACCCGTCATGGTCTGACTTTGAGGAATGGGATTCTCAGCACTTCTGTCTCTGCTCCAGCAAGCGAAAAGTGATGGGTAGAACTCCTTCTCCCCCCGTCAACTCCAGTGGGTGCAAAGTTGTAACTGTTTCAGGAAAGATACAGCCAAAAAAAAAAGAGAGAAAAAACATTTCTCTATCTCATTTTCTTTTCCCAGAAAACCAGATGGATGAATCATTACAACAGCAGCTATGACAGGGGACCAGACAACAGACTGAGCCCGAAGCCCAGCCCAGTCGAGGCAAGATGAAAAACTGTCCAAGGATTTACCAACCCTCCCTCCCACATCTGTTTAAAGGAGCAAGACTCCAGGATTAGGCCATGTGGATTTTATCCTTCGTCTTGCACCCTGCGTTGCCGCAAGAGCAGCCATTGCAGAGACCCAAGTGTAATAAATCCAGTCCAGTGAGGTAACTTGATGGTGCAGTCAATGATTATCACCAAAACAAAATCACAGAATGGTGTGGGTTGCAAAGGACCAAAAAATCCTCTAGTTCCAATCTCCCTGCCATGGAAAGGGACACCTCCCACTATCCCAGGTTGCTCCAAGCCCCGTCCAACCTGGCCTTGGACACTTCCAGGGATGGGGCAGCCACAGCTTCTCTGGGCACCCTGTGCCAGGGCCTCCCCACCCTCAGAGGGAAGAATTATTCCCAATATCCCATCTAACCCTGCACTCTGGCAGTGGGAAGCCATTGCCTCTTACCCTGTCTCTCCATGGCGTTGTCCCAAGTCCCTCTCCAGCTCTCTTGGAGCCCCTTTTAGGCTCTGGAAGNGAAGCCATTGCCTCTTACCCTGTCACTCCATGGTGTTGTCACTGTTGTCCCAAGTCCCTCTCCAGCTCTCTTGGAGCCCCTTTAGGCTCTGGAAGTTCTCCCAGGAGCCTTCCCCAGGTGAACATTCCCACCTCTCCCAGCGTGGCTCCAGAGCAGAGGGGCTGCATCCCTACGAGCGTCTTTGTGGCCTCCTCCTGAGTCACTCCAGCCCATCCCTGTTTCTCCTGTGTTGTGAGCCCCAGGGCTGGAGGCAGCTCTGCAGGTGAGATCTCGCCTGAACGGAGAGGGGCAGACTCTCCTCCCTGACCTGCTGCCCACACTTGTGATGCAGCCCAGCACTGGGCGGGTGTCTGGGCTGCCATCAGCCTCTGCTGGGTCATGCTGAGCTTCTCATCCACCAGCACCCCCAAGTGCTGCTCCTCAAGGCTGTTCCCCATCCATTCTCTGTACCTGCTCTTTGAACTGCCCAAGCACAACATCCATCTCCTTGGATCAGAGGGAGCAGCCTCGAGGCTCTGTTTGTTTGTGCCAGGCTTTCCTCTGCAGGCAGAGTTACCAGTGAGATGCGTAGACGTGCTCTTAATTTAGCAGAGTCCTATGCGTAAAACCCATCGAAATAACACCAGAAGTGACAAGGTTGAGAAAGCACTTAGAAGTTAAGAGACGCCCGCCTTCAGGCTGCCCACAGAACCCCCAGGGCGTGTGTGGTTCATCCCTAATTAGATGACTGGGAGGTGTTTTTTATTCCAGAGGACACTTCCCCCCCTCCCCCCTACACGATGCTGGTACTCACTTGCTGAAAAGCCATACAGGGTTGGGGGTTTTTTCTCCTTCTTCATCCTCATCTCTGCAGCATCTGAGTGCTTTGGCTGGAGCAGTTGCTGTGATGACATGTTTTTATTTTTTTCTTGGTGAGGCTCTATTGTGGTTTCTACTTTACAAAGAACCAGAGCACAGAAAAACAAAGGTCAAAGAATCTATTAATTTTGGGTGTCCAATTTGAAGTAGCCAGTGCAAGATATTCAGGACTCTCTGTTCAAAGCACGGATTCCTCTCATGCCTTTTTTTGTTTTCTTCCAACCCCCTGCTTTGTTCATTGCCCTCTTCCAACTTCTGCCTCTTGGGTGCTGTAATTATGGTTTTTAAATTCAAATGCTGCTCTTAGCTTTCGAGTGTTTTGATCGCTGACTGAAAAGCTGTAGTTGAGTTCCACTAGGCAGCAAATGTTCCCTTTCTCTCAAGGTAAACAACGAGTCAGAGAAGGTCACTGCAGGTAAAAGCCACAGGTCTGGAAGAAAAGAACAGGACATCATTCAAGCCGAAGTATTTGTGAGCGATGTGGAGATCTCTTCACCTCTCCTACCCTCTGCGGCTCCTATGAGCCCCATCACAGAGCAAGGGCAGCACAAAGAAGCTGGATCTGGGATAGAAAAACCGGGGGGTTACCTCAGGTGCTCAGGGTTTGGGTCCATCGTTGCTCTAGCAGAGGCAGCTGTGGAGGAATTGTGTTTGGGGAAGCAGAGCAGACCAGGGGAGGAATGGGAGGGCAGAGGGAAGGCAGCGGTACCGAGCGTGCGTTTGTTGTGCTGGGAATAGCTTGTACTTGTGGGACTTGGTTAAATGCCAGGATAACCCTGAGGGTGAGGCTGCAGCGCTCCTCTTGAGATGTTCCAGCCCCTGGAGCCCTTGGGAAGAGCAGTGCTGAACACTGTGTGCTCTCAGCTGCCCCAGGCGCAGCCGGATCCATCCGCACGAGGACACGTGTCCTGGGCTCCCTCCAGGCTGGAGCTTCCAGCACATCCACCTTTTATTTCTGCTGCAGAGTCCTCTGGCCGGGCAGGTTCTGAGTGACCGTGTCCCACATCTGAAAACACCCTCCAACCTCAGCACCTCGCACTTGGTTTTGGCAGAGGGAAGCAGTGGGACAGTGAGGGGAGGATTTGTGAGGCTGCATTAGCCAGAGGCTGGTCAGTCTGCAAACGCAGGATGGGAGATGAGCACAGCAGCAGTGAGCTGAGACCTCAGGAGGCCCCTGGGGTGTGGGTTTGAGTAGGAGGGAGCTGAGAAGGACTTGGGAGCAGGAGGAATAGTAATTCACCATGGAACAATGCCTGGATGGCTCCGAAGGGGACCTGGCACCCATCTGTCCAGGCATTTCCTGCTGCCGCAGGGGATTCCTGTGCTCCTCCTCGCTGCTTCCTCCACCTCTGGAGCTCTGCATCACTGTTGCTGTTGGAAACACCGATATTTCATAAGCTGGAGAGCTCAGGGCTGCAGAGACAGCACAAAAGCAGCTCGAGGACACACAGAAGCAGGAAAACCAATTATTTTTAATCAAACTTGCATAGAAATGTTGGGTCTGAGGAACATCCCAAGTGCAGCCTCCCACTCCGAGCAGGACTTGCAGCCAGGCTGTCAGCCAAGGTCTGGCCAAGTTCTAAATCCCCAAAGTATGGGGGTACAGCTCAGGGGGTCTCTGCCCCAGGGCAGCACTGTTTCCCAGTGAGAGATTTTTACATCCAGCCTGAGCCTCCCGTGTCCCAGTTTGCCACTGGTGCCTTTTGTCACAGACCAGCACGACAGGGAGGCGTTCAGCTGTGTCTCTACACCCACCTCTCATGTGTTCATAGCCAGTTCTTAGCTCACCATCAGCTCCTCAGGGCAGTGCGGGGCTTTCTCCCCACGGCTGGCAGCATTTGCTCGTAATGAGAGCACAGAAACCCTCCTTCACACCCCGCTGTGCTCCCCCCAAACAGGGCAGCAGCCAGGGCATCCGTGGGCACACCTGCGGGGGATGAGTCACCGGCACCGGCATCTCCCGCGGGACCCAGCCCCGTCTCCCACGCTGGGGCCTTCCTGTCCATGTGGAGGGGCCCAGACAGCAGCTTCCAACTCGCCCTACCCCAGACACCTCCAGACTGCTGAGCTGGGGAGATGAGAAGCCCTGGAGGGGGCAGCTGGCCCAGGTTCCCTGCTGGAGCCAGCCCCACCCAGGAGAGAACGTCCAGAGCCTCCTATCCTGCCTTTGGAGGGGTGGCAGCAGCGCTGGGCCAGGGGAAGGAGTTGGATGCGCCACTCGTGTTTTCCATGCTAGAAACCTTCCTGCGTGCCAGTTCATGAGGAAGGAGCTGTAAATCGGCAGGAACAACAACTCAGTCATCACCATCAACACCGGGGCAAAGAGCTGTCTGGAAGGAGAGATAAGGGAGTGCGTTGGTGGTCCTTCATTGTCCCTTTCCTCCAGGCTTCATGCTGGCGATGTAATTAGTGATTAATATTTTTTTCACTTTTAATTTCACAATGAATATGAGCAAGGCGAGCCCAGATGCAAATAGGAGCTGAGGCCCTTCTGCGGGGACCCCAGGGGACGCTCCGGCCACCCTGCACTGAGTCACCACAGCCCTCGGGAACCCCGAGCCGGAGCCAGGAGGGGATGGAGGGGTGACAAGGCAGAGCTGCTTGCGGGGAAAAAGTCCCCAGTTTCTTGGTTTGGTAAGGAAAGGAAAATAGAAGTTAATGCTGCGACCTAGTGGGGAAAAACCAGACCTGCAGAGTCTCAGACGAGGGGAAGGCAAGTTTGTGGAGTTTGTGCCTGGTTGAGGCTGGACTGCAGCAAGCTGTGATAGTGCATCTTACTTTTACAGGATTTCACACCTGAGAACATGGTTTTTAACCTGTTCAGGTTTCCAGGAGGTGCTCATCTTAGCCCTAAATGATCTGGGGGTTGGAATTAGATGGTTTCTAAGGTCCCTTCCACCCCAAACCATTGTGTGATCCTGTTTCTATGTTCTCATGAAAAGGCTGCAAACATCCCTGTGGCCCACGTTAAACCCAGCACAGCACCGGTGTGACTGCACACGGGGTGGATAAAGGGCTGCTCCCAGCAGTGTCCACTTGGGCTTGGATCTGTGCTCCCAGCTACTTCATCCAGCCCCAGAAGGAACAGGAATTGGAGCAGAAATTGTTTGCTGGGCAAAACTGAGGGGGAAAACAAGTCACTGGTGAGATGAATTGCCTGGCGCCTGCAGCTGTGTAAACCTGAGCTTGGCATGGTCTGGGATGAGATCCAGCACCAGAGCACCTGGACTCAGGAAGTGGAAAATCCCTAAAACACAGGTTCTGGGTCAATAATCACCCAAATGGGAGACACAAATACCACCTGAGCTAAGGGCTACTGTGAGTGAATGCCAAACCTGGGCAGGGAGAGCGTGTGGGGAAAGGCACAGGGATGCTGTGCCCAGGCTCGGGGTCCATGCTGAAAAAAGGGGGCTGGAAAACGGGAAGGATTTCAAAGGAGAGCCCCAGGAGTGAGGAAAAGCTGGAAAAAAACTCTCAGAGGGGTGAAGCTGAGTTCAGTGTGTTACCCAAATGAGGAGGGTGGATCACTGCCTGCCTGCCACCACCCTGTCCTGTGTCCAAGGGACCCCAGTCCTCGGTTCCTGTGGTGGGTGGCCTGGAGAGCACCCAGAGACTAAAGCCCTCTGCTGAGACCCCACAGGAGTTTGTACATCCAGGAGGGTTTGACACAAGGGAAGGGTCAGGGGAAGCTCCCTGGGATGCAGCCTCTGCCTGGCCAGCACCCACCTTGTGCCGAGAGCATTGCAGAACTGAGACGCCTCCGGGATTAAATAACAGCTGAGCTGGGGGATTTACAGACCCAGGGCTTGGCTTTAGGTGCTGCAGTTGGCATCAAGCTGCCTGAATCCCCCCCTCCATGTCTCTGTGGCTTCACTGACTCACAGACAGCAGCTCCTTTGGATCTGGTGGGGACCACTGGTTAAAGCCACCCGGGCACCCAGGACACCTTGTGCTCGTGGCATCACCTCAGGTAAATCACAGCTACTGAATTTTATTCCTTCTGAACGTGGAGGAGTGAAGGGATAGGCTTGGTCCCGCTGTCTTGTGTCCTCAACCTGGATCAGGGGACAGGTGGCAACACTTCATCCTGGTGCCCAGAGGCTGGTGGCACCTTACCCTGAAGCCCTGTTCACCCCACGTGTCCTGCCTCCAGATCTGTGCTGTGCAAAACCTCCCCCATAATCCTGCTGCCCCTCAGCTTCTGGTTGTCATCAGTGGGGCACACTCAGACCATTAAAAATACCCAAACATTGCATGGAGAAGGCAGCAGGGGAATAGGGTGGAGGAATATAGCCAGGAGTAGCAGCAGGAGGAAAATGAGGAGGAGGAGAGACTCTGGGGGAGCAGAGAGGAACACACCAGCTCGAGGCAGCTGCGAGGAGCCCGACAGCTGGAAGCCAAAAATAAACCTCAACTGTGAATCAATTCGCTCTGGGACTGGGTGAATCGGGGGAAGCAGCAGCAAGGGGGAGAGGACGGGGCAGCTGAAGAACTGAGTGTGCAGGAAAATCCACAGAGCAATGAATCACCTCCCCAAAAAGCCCCTTTTCCCGAAACAAGGCGGTGATGAAGCCGAAAACGGCAGAGACAGAAACAATCAATTATGAGGCAAAGGGAAGTTTTCCCCTGGTGAATAAACACGTAGGACTGGCTGACCAGAAGTCAGGGAGTCAATCAGTGAGTGGATAAATCAGAGTTCCCAAGCCGTGGTGGTGGCAGAGGCACCTGGAGCGATGATTCATCAACGTGTCCACGCAGCAAAGGGGCTGCAGGGCTGCCATGGGGACGTGGAGCACCTGGAGATGCTCCTCCGGAGCTGGCTGCCAGTCCCCGAGTGGTGGGAGTCTCAGGCAGGAGGAAGTGGGCTGCAGATGTTGCGCTGGGCAGAGGAGGTGATATTGGGCACTGCCATGGGATGGGTGGTGGGTCCCAGGGACCAGGATGCAAAGCCCTCTAAGCTCCAAATCACATTTTTGGGGCATGGGATGAGGCACTTGGAGCATCACAGACAGTAGACATTGGGATCATGGTTTGGGTCATGGAACAATGTTGGAGGGTGGCTGAAATCTAATAGAAAGTACACTCAAAGCTCCTTGAGGAGCAGTCTAGCTGTTATAATTGTGATGAGGAGAGCTTGGAAAAAATTGTGGAGAGAAACAGGTTTCCTGAAGAAAATGCTTCGTGTACAGAAGCTTTGGCATTAAAAAAATATCCGCAGAGACACTGGGGAGATTGCATCTTGCAAAAAGCAAGGATTTGTTATTAGGACATGGCTGCTTTTAGCCGCTGTAGGAGAGACCCTGTGTAGCGGAGCCAGAAGGGAAATGAACCATTATTTGTCCGTGAGTTTTGGGTGTTCTATCAGAAAAGAAGGAATTTGGGCCTGCTTTTTCCTCAGCTGAGTGCTCCAGCCACTGGACCAGAGTCCAGCTCTGTCCCTGTTCCATCCTCACCCATCCCCTCATCTCTGCTCCACGAGGCTGAGGGGCATGAATGCTGGAAGGACTTTGGAACTGGGCTCGTGTGCGTGGGAAGGGGTCACATCTCCCACCAGCTGCCCCCTCCCCGTGCAGCTCCACTCCAAATCAGCCTTTCCCAGTTCACCTTCCCAAGGGTCTCAAGCATCCCAGCACTGTGCTGGGGAGGGGAATGTTCATGAACAGGTGCAGGCAGAGGACATGGACAGAGAAATGAAGATTATTCACGTGGACACCAAAACTTTCATGTCAAGCTGTACACAACTCAGTGGGGATGCTCTGTATCCGTGGAGCTTGCAGTGAGGGCTCCAATCCCAAGGATCCCGTCTCCCCAGGCTGCAGGGAAGAGCAGCCATCCTGCTGATGTGAGGCCGTGCTGTCACTAGAGGGAAGCAGAACCATGTGCACGAGGCTGGGCGGGCGCTGCTGGCATCGCCAGGGCTGCTGTGGCAGCGAGGGGACGCTGTGCAGAGACACCCAGAGCGGCTTTGAGCTGAAGAAGGGGGACATCGCCACCCTCGGGCCGGGCAGGGCGCCAGCGAAGGGCGGTGGGTGGAAGCCACAGGGAAAGGAGCAGCTGAAGTGATGCTGGGCTCTCCAGGGACACAGCCGGGTCCTCTCTCTGCAGTGCCTCTCGCAGCTGGGGAGCTGACATGGGGGCTGAAATGGGGTTCAGGGGCACCCCACAATGCAGGGTCGTGGCCAGCAGGGCTGGCTGGGGACTTTGAGCACCGTTGGCTCTGCCGAGGAGGTGGCACTGCTCCTGGGGACAGTGGGGTCAGCTCATGGGGTGGCACTGCTCCTGGGGACAGCGGGGACAGCTCATGGGGTGGGGCATCCCTCTGCCACCACTCTGCCAGGAGCCGTGAACCCCCTGGGACAGGTTAACGAGAGGGACTGGGGGTCTGGGGGCAAAAGTGAGGGAGGCACGAGGTGGCAGGAAGGGGACAGCGTCCCAGACTGCCCTTGGAGGGATGACCATGGGGAGATGACCATAGGAGGGATGACCATGGGGGGATGGCCATGGGGAGATGACCATAGGGGGTGACCATGGAGGGATGACAGTGGAGAGATGACCGTGGGCGGATGACCATGGAGCGATGACCCTGGAGGGATGACCCTGGAGGGATGGCCATGGAGGGATGGCCATGGAGGGACGACCATCCTGTCTGTGCTCAGTGTTGGCGGTGCTGCCGGCCTGTGCACCCTGGGGAATGTGCAGCACACAATCATGGAAGCCACACCACCCACAGACAAGGCTGGTCTCCAAACCAGCTCCTCTGGGACCTGGAGATTTTCTCCTTTACGAAGATGAGCAGCCAAAATAGTAATTTCCTCCTTCATCCCTGGAGATGTGGAGGATTCCCCTCCTCTCCTTGCACACTGGGCTTGGCTCCATTTACACCCTGAGCTCTCCCATGGGGGTGCCTTGGCCACAACCCACCTTCAGCCCATCCACATCTCTGGGGAAGACTTTCTCCAAGCATTTGTCAGCTGCAGATCAGGATAATTTCCCGGCATACTCGGAAACAAATGCATCCTGTAAATTTCTTCCGTTTCCTACTGCTCCTGAGGGATTTTTGACACAAAGTCAACTTATTCACCAGCAGCTGCCAGGAGTTTCGTTCAAAAACAACTCTTGCTGCCGGAGTTCTGCCCGTGTCAGTACAAGCCTCAATCATTGTGGTTCTCCCGGTGCAGGTCATGGAGCTGGGAAATGCCAGGACTTGCTGCTTTGGCCAGCACAGGGCTGTGTGTGTCTCTGCCAACCTCACAGAATACCGGTTAGCTCGCTGTTTTTCTCAGTGCTGTCTCTCCTGCAGAGAAACTTCAGGGCATTTTGGTAGCTCAGCCATGCCAGTCATGAAAAGCTGGATTGATGCCTTGGCAGGAGACAGGGCAGGAGGATCTGTGTGGTGCCTCTGGGTTTCTGGGGGAAGGGAGGGTGTCAGGAGAGGACACGAGCTGACAGTGTCAGCCTGGATGATCAGAAGTGATGTTTCTCAGGTAATGGAAGAAGGACACTTCTCTGGTTCCAGCACAGCAGCTTTTGTGTAGGCCATGGAGCAGATGCAGCGATGGATGCAACTTAAGGAATTTTCATTCCTTAAGCCGCCAGCAAGTCATTCCCATGCCCCATTCCCATGCTGCCAGGTTAAATGTTTGATGGAAACCTTACAACAACAGGAACCTTAATTCTGCCTTGCTGTGAAATCACAGAGCCATAGAATGGTCTGTGTTGGAAGGGACCTTAAAGATCCTCTAGTTCCAACCTCTCACCATGAACAGGGACACCTTCCACTAGACCAGCTTGCCCATAAATAATTGTGCTTTGGGGTTTTACACCTCCAGATCTTTCTCTTACAGGTCACTGTCAAAGCTGGTGTTTGCTCAGCTCTTTATTAGTTGCAAGAACATTCAGCGCTGGATTTTTGTTATTCTGGAGCTGACAGTGGTGATGCCACAGGTGGGGAGAGCTGGAAAACAGCCCAGGCATCTCAGCCAAAGGTGATAAATTTGCATCAGAGACACCCAAACTGATCCTTTCTGGTGGCACTTTCAAATGTGTGGCCAAAGTAGAGGCCAAAAAGAGAGCTAAGCCAGCACTGGGGAGGGGAAGGAATATCCTCAGCAACGTGGGGGTGACAGCAGGTTTAGGGTACATGAAAAATCATTGCAATGAGGAAATAGGTTTGTTTGTCTGCTATGAAGTGCTGGTTTGGAAACAGGAGATTAAATATTAACTGGTCTTAGATCTTGAGCTCAACAGCTAAAAATTACTGCCAGCAGGAGTGATTTGGGTGAGGAGGGAGAGACACAGACAAAATGGCTCGCCCAGGAGGACAGCATTAAAAAAAAGAAAAAAACGACTTCAAGAAAGAAAATTGTGTTGCATTTTGTTCCTGAGAAGTGGAGGCCCCTGGAACTCCTGGGAGGATTATTGTCCACTAGGGCAACAGGGAGCTGGATGATGGTGATGCCTTAGATTTTAACTTTTATACTTTTCAAATCCTGTATTGCCCAGTGTGTGACTCTGAAGTCTCTTGTAGCTNTTGGGGTCCATTTTGGAAGTAGCCTCTGGCTCCCCAGGGTGCACCTTTGAAGGCCTTTCAAATAAATACCTACCTTTATTCCCTTACTCCTGTCTAGTCTCTGTTTCTAGGTAGCTGGAGAAGGCATCAATGGGTGCAAAAAGGCTGCGATATTGGAATGACCCAAAGGCAACTGCGAAGCGAAGAACAAGAAGTGCTAATGACAGCCTTGTTTTTAAAAGGAAGTTTTCTCCCCAAGAGAGAACTTCCTGCAGCAAAAACAAGTGCAGCTGCTCTTTTTTTTCCCCCCCTAATTTATTTCTTTCAGATTTGCTGTTTGAGAAGGAGCTGGTTGAAAACTGGTTCTGCAGCACCGTACGAGCTGACAGACTCCTGGGCAGACGGGCATGTGGCAATGGCTGCTTCAGCCTGGATAAGTGGCCCCAGTCACCAGCCAAAGCAAGCACTTGAAGTCTAAATCAAGGCCTAGAAAGAGCAAATCAGTGCTTAAGGTTCCTACCATATCTCAAAGTCCCACACAGTGGAAATCAATGCCATGGATTGCCATGACTATGGATACCTCCAGCACCCCCGCTGGCTTCATGTTCCCCTGTAGCTGGAGCTCTCAGTAAAGGTTAAATCAACCTGTAACTGGCCCTAAAAGCCAGGGAGACCAGCTTATACACTGGCTGTGTCTGTCAGTGGTCACCTGTGGTCCTTCCACAAGCAGAGACTGAACTTTAAATTTCTTTGTTATGGAGTCAGATAGTTAAAGCCCTTATCAATTAATAACTGATGTAGATTTCTATTTAGGATTAATACCTAGTAGAATTGTTACGTAAAACTGGGTTTGCTAGATGTATCTCCCATGGCATTGCTGGGGACTCTCTCTGCCTAAAGCAGCACCTGATTTGGGCTCGGCTTGGTAACTGGCCACTACCAGACTGACCCCTTATCAGTATCCACATTAGGCTCTGTTTGGTAACTGGCCATTACCCAGCAGACCCTTTCTGCTAAGTTTGTTCTCCTTCATGCAGGGTTACCCACAGGGGATGACAAACGATGCCTCTTTTGATCTTATAAAACAAAAAGGGGAAATTGTGGATACGAAATGCTGCTGGCAAGAACTTTTATTGCTGCTTTCTATCCCGTGAGAAACTTTTCTCTCTCACAGAAGCTATCAGTATTGTTTTGTAAGCTATGGACACCTGTAACCTTGCTAACGTTTGTTTATAAAACAGTAGAAAAATATTTTGAGAATGGATGTTGTGAGATTTCAGCCAGTCACCCCGAGGGGTGGCTGAGGCATTGACCAATTACACTATGAAGCAAAAAGTCTGTAAGAAGAGTTGCAAATAATGAAATAAATCACTCTTGCTCCACAATCCCTGACTGCTGCCTCTCTCTTCCCCTTTCCACGGACACGGATACAACAACAGTCACCTGTTCCTTCCAAGGCTGTGGACCACGGGGCAGCCCAGCAGAGCTGGTAGGGACAACTTTTGCATTGGGTTGAGCTCAGCCTAGGGACAGAGCTCAGCGTTTGGGTGATAACACATCTGCTGCACCCACAATGTGCACCCACAATGTCCCACCTGGGACATTTTCTCTGTGACATTACCCCAGGTACGGAACCATTCAGTGAGTTTAAAAGGCACAGGTTCACTCCTGACATCGACTCACTGGGTTTGCCACTCGTCTGATGCAGTAACTTGTTTTGTTGGCTGTTTCCCTCTTTTTTACCAAGGTTTCTGGGCTGCCATAACTAAACATCTGCCTTCACATGTTCAGCTCCACTGTTTTGTTTCATTGCTGGGACCCCAACCTGCAGCAGCAGCTCTGAACTGAAGGGAGCACACTTTAATCCGAGCAGTGGAATGTAAATGGGATTGGTTTCACAGGCAGCTGTAAGTGCTGGATTTAGGAATGGGGTTTTTTCATTTTCTGCTCTTTGTCAGAATGCCTGGATTCTCCTCTTATGCTTGCCTTCTGTTACCCAGAGTGGATAAGGAGGACCTTGCAATAGTAAGATCTCATCAGTACATAAAAATATAAAGGTGGGCGTCAAGGGGATGGTGCCAGACTCTTCTCAGTGGTGCCCAGTGAAAGGACAAGGAGCAAAGGCCATAAACTAAAACACAAGAAGTTCCACCTCAACATGAGGAAGAAATTCCTTACACTGAAGGTGGCAGAGTACTGGGGCAGCTGCTCAGGGAGGTCATGGAGTCTCCCTCTCTAGAAATCTAGTGCAAAGTGTCTGATGGACCTAGTGCCAAGTAGCTCCACTGGGACAGCAAGTCTGCTCAGATGTTGGTTTTGGAGGAAAGAGCAAGGAAAATTAGTCCAGTGGGTCATTTTCCAGGTGGGGAACTGCAGCTGATGCTCTTCCATGCACAAGTGCTGGTTTGTGTTGGTAGCTGCAGTTATGGTCCTTTGGATTTAAACACACAGAAAAGCCAGATAGAAATCTGTAGACACAGGATGTAGACATGATTCCCGTGTGTGACCATGGGCAACCAGCCCCAGATCCTGCCCTGGCACCCTTAGGGATCCCCTGGGACCTCCACAGACCACTGTGGGGCCCAGAGGATGCAGTGCTGAGCTCACTGGAGCAAAACTCGAGGGCAGGCATCCAGCCAGCCCTTCTTTTCTGCCAGGTCTCATGAAAGGAAGCAAATTTCTGGCCAGAGAGGTGTTTGGAGGGGAGATGTCTCTTTGGGGCTGGCCAGTGGCCCCTGCTGGGGAGTTGTTGTAGATGTTGCATGGGTTTGCCCATCACTGGCACTGCTGCAGGAGAAAATTGATAGCAGGGAATGATGGAAAACAACCCTTAGCATGCCAAGGGGGCTGCAGAGTTAATGCTTGCCTGCCAGTTCATCTCCCATCTCCAGAAATTATGGCTTTTTATCTGATCCCACAGGGCTTCACCTGCCCCACAGTGCCCACATAAAATTGCTGCTCTCTCCCTCTGGTGGTATCCCCTCAAAGGGACAGGATCACACTGAGGTTGCTCCCAGGAGGGATTAGGGATTTGGAGCAGCCTGGCAAAGCCCCCTCCTGACCTCACCCCATGCCAAGCAGGGCTCTGCCTTCTAGGAGGTGACTGGGAATGATGCCCAGTGAGCTGCTGGAGAGCACCTGACTGAGGGTCCCTCCTGCTCCGGTCCCTGGCTGCACCCAGGCATCTTTCTAAAAGGAGAAATTTCTGTTCTTTTGAACTCACATGTAAGAAATCTGACTTTCTCAACTCCTGCTTTTCACTTTCACCTGGTAAGCATCCGTGCTGGTGACCTCACATGCTCCCAGTCACCGAGTTTCCCATTCATGACAAAAGCTCCTTCCAGCGAAGAAAACACAGGAAAGAAAACTCCCCTCCACTTCCCATCCTTGGCCGGTATTTGCTCCGGGGAGTCGCGTTGCCCATCGATCATCAACAGGAGTTCAGGTTTCAGAGTCAGAACCCTCCCGAGGTGAGGCTGCAGGGACAGCGTGTTTGACAAATACTGTCAAAGCCCCCCTCTTTCCCCTTGCACAAGTTGCTACGTGGTGTCCTGTCAGCTGCTCAGAGGCTCGTCTCCATTACGGGGCTGGAATACCTGGGCATGGTCGGCTTTGAGGCCTGCTTTGGGAAGCACTGGGGTGTGAGACATTTAGGGGGTTGAATTGCAAACCCCTTCTCCTCCTCCCTGTGTATGAGGGCTCCCGCTGTGAAATGGCACTTGGTGCTGCTGGCGGTGCTTTGAGGACAATTTCTAGGAGTGTCTGCAGAAAATGGATGGCTGCGATGCCATTCTCCTCGTCCTCCTCCTGCTCCTCCTCCCTGGGCAACATGTGGAGTGGGACCCTTTACAAGAGCGTGGAGTGACAGGACAAGGGGGGAAGCGACAGAGGACAGGGTTAGATCAGGTATTTGAAAAAAATTCTTTACCGTGAAGGTAATGGGGCACAGGTTGCCCAGAGAAGCTGTGGCTGCCCCATCCCTGGAAATGTTCAAGGCCAGGTTGGACAGGGCTTGAAACAGCCTGGTCTAGTGGGAGGTGTCCCTGCCCATGGCAGAGGAGTTGTAACCAGGTGATCTTTAAGGTCCCTTCCAAGCCAAACCATTCTGTGGTTCTGGGATTCTGTGATTCCTCAAAAAGACATGCATGAGGAGTGTCTCACTTTTGAAAAGAAAATAGCCCTTCCACGCCCTTCACCCTTTCCAGGAACCAGAAAAAGAAATTAGTCCCTTTCTTCAACCCCCAACACAGAAGTGTGGGATCAGCAGCCCAAATCTCCATTACTGGAGCAGCTGCAAAAATCCTCCCAAGCAGCAGCAGATCAGCCCTATTCATGCCAGTAACACCAGTAACACATCAGTAACTCTGGGCCATGCTCTGTGAAGGTCACAGAATCATAAACTGGTTTGGGTTGGAAGGGACCTTAAAGCCCATCTCGTTCCAACCTCTGCCATGGGCAGGGACACCTTCTGCTCCTCCATGAGTCTCTGCTTTTCAAATTTCAACATCTTTCAACCTCCCCTCCATCATGGACGTGCTCATCCCCGCCCCAGGGAACTTTAATCACCATGGTGGGGAGGTCACCCAGGACTGGAGGTATCCAACAAGTGCTGGTGTCCAGGGACTGCCAATTCTTGCAGCCTCTCTGGGTTTGAGTGCCAAATATTAGCAGGAATGCACAAGTGTGTTACACTCAACCTATGTGCAGTGTGTCCTACAGTGTTGTCCCTTGCCCAAGTGGGATCATGGATAATTCAGGGAATGCAGGAGTCCATGCCATCCTGCCGGGACCCCCAAGCTGGGACCTTGCCTTCATTCCAATCCATTCCTTTCACAATTGCCATTGTTCAATATTTTCAAGGGTAGAGAGGGAAATAGGTGCGGCCCACACGTTATCTCCTGAGTGATCCCATCCTGTGTGCTCATGGAAAGCTTTCTTTCCCAATGGCTGAGCTACTCTGACTCTGCTTTTGATCATGGCATCCACCCTTGTTTCCACCTCCAAAACCTCCTTCCTGAAGGTCTTCCCTGTGGTTTTTGTACGACTTCTGTTGCTTCTTTGTTCTCTCAGAACACTGACAAAGTGCAACTACTTCCCGATCTTGTTCATTATTGTTCCCCCAAAACTGTTCTTCCCCCTCCTTGCCCTTCCTGAACTTTAGTCCTTTCTATTTTTCATTTCCTCTTTAATGGATTTAATTTGAAACAAGCATCTGTGAAGGGATTAGAAGTAAATGCTGAATCATTGGCTCCATTTATTTTTGTCTTGCCCTCTGCAACAAGAGGAGTTTACTGGAGGCCTCTGGAATAGAAGAGTAGTGTTTCCAAAAACTGTCTCTGGCTGAGGCCTCTGCTCCCTGCAGTTACAGATCCATCTTTTTTTAAGTGTCCTAGTCAAACTTTGATGACTCCTGAACAGGTGATTTAAAAGGAGGACTTGAATAGGGGCACCTACCCACAAATGGAGTGTCACACTCACCCACCTTGGATTGAACACCACAGTCTCTAGTGTTCAAAGGAAAGAGATGTGAAAGTGGCTCCAGGGATTGGTGTCTCTGGCAGATCCAGACACTTAAAAGATTGGGTAAAATGAAAGAAGAAAGTTCTGAGTCAGAATGGTCCTTCATTGCTGAGCATTCCCCAGAGGGTTCAGAGACGGCAAAAAATGTCTCCATCACCACTGTTGGGAGAGATGCCACTGAGCTGACGCAGTTCAGGGAGAACTTGCCTTCACTTCCCTCAGGTGAAGATCAGATCTGCAGGGATGTTATGGCAGCTGCAAAGGCATTAAAATGAAAGAATCTGGCAGGGATTAATTGTGCTCTTTCTAACATTTTGGAAGGATGTTGGTCAGAAGCAAATCAAATGTTGTTTAATCAGGCAGTTGTTGGAGTCTTTCACATCTTCAGGGCACATTTTCACTAGTCAGAAATTTTCAGGGTAACTGAGCAAGATTCAGTTTTATGACTTAGTGCTGGAAGGAAAACAACTCCAAAAATCTGAGTCATTTGATGTCAGGCACACAGTAAATCAGCAGCAAGCTCAAGCACAGTCGTAAGATTAGAGATAAGAGAAATGTTTGCCTGGAGAAGCTGTGGCTGCCCCCTCCCTGGAAGTGTTCAAGGCCAGGCTGGAAAGGGCTTGGAGCAACCTGGTCTAGGTCCCTGCCCATGGCAGGGGTGGGACTGGATGATCTTTAAGGTGCCTTCAAACCCAAACCATTCTGTGATTCTGTTATTTTGTGATTCTGTGGCTTGTGGCTGACCTCAAAGGTCATCCCATGCATTTCCCAGTGAAGGCCCAGAAGTAATCACGCTTGAGGGTTATGTGGAAGGCGTCCCATGATTGAGTCACCTCCTACCTTCCCAGAGAGCCTGTTCCAGCTGGCAGAAAGTTGGGGAAACCTTCCTAATGTCTGACCCAAACTGTATTAACTCAGTCTGCCACGCCAGCTGGGCCTTTGCTGGATCTTGGGGATGGTGCTTGAATCTCTGAGGAATCTCATGCCAAATGGCACATCCTGGTGCCATTGTGTTCTGTGCCGTGGTGGACTGCAGGATTCAGCACTGTCACGTCGCCACCAGACACCCACAGCTTCAGGCACCGTAACTTTCAGATTAGTTCAGGTATCTCCAGTACTGGTCTTGTGCTCTGCCCTCCGGTGTCTGCCCAGGCTGGTCTGACCCCACCGTACCTCTGTCCCAATCCAATCCATTCCAGGTCTCAGATCTTTGTTAACTCTCACGGTGGAAGTGGAGCAGGGATGAAGTGGAACAATTGTATCTTGAAGGCTCTCCTACCATGCTTATGAATTTCAAGGTGGTATTTTTCCACCTAGAATATCTCTCTAACTTGTTTTGATCCTGTTAAATATTAATCCCGCTCCCCCATGTCCTTGAACTCCTTTCCTGCTTGGAACAGAATGTGAATTGAACAAGGATGTGGTCTCCTCCATCAGCTGAGCTACCTGTGAAGGCACTGAACAGGACCTTGGGAGGCTGTGTGGAAACCCATGTTCTCCCACTCTGGTGTGGACCATTAAAGGCAGTTCCCTGGGAGCACTTCCCATCACTTCCCACAGGTATCCCAATGCATTGTGTCAGCCTCTGGTCTGTCAAATACTGCCATGGGAGACATAATCCAAAGCCTTTGTAAAAAGAAGGGTTCTGGAATCACCTGTCTCTCCCTTACCCACAAGGTCTGCTACCAGCTCACAAGAGGAAATCAGATTGGTCTGAGAAAATCTGGTCTTTACAAAGCCCCTCTCCCCTGCTACTTTACAGGTGCTTGCAGGAAGGTGTCCGCAGCAGCTGTTTTGGAATTAAATGAAGCTCATCCTCCCAGGTTTATAGGTTCCAGGGTCCATCTTTTCCTTCCAACTCCTTATTTCTAAAGAGAAGCATGACTTCCCCTCTTTCTTCATGTGAAAGCATTTTCTTACCCTGCTCAAGTTCCTCAAGTCAATTTCTAGAAGCTGTTTTCAAGTATTGCAAAGGAGTCCCTGAGACAGGCGAGGTGAAGGCATCTCCTGCTCCTGGGTACTCTAAGCTTTGTAGATGTCCTGATCAGTAACCACCCCATGCACTGAGCAGCACATCAGAGATCCTCCCGGTCATACGATGATGGTCAGAGCACCTAAAAAGGGATTTTCCATTGCCCCAGATCAGGTCTGAGCTGTGTTTGGCCTTTCTCATTTAGTCCTAGATGCTCAACACAAGGAGGCTCCCTCTCTTTGAAGCTGACCTGGTTTCTGCTTCATGCCACCTCCTGAAGCTGAGGTCAAGGAAGAGCTTGAGATTTATCTTACCTGTAGTGATGCTTCTTTCCTTCACTTTAGAGAACTTTGACCTTGAGAGCTCTATCATGGTTTTAAAATTAGGAACGAGTCAAGCGGACAGGCACGTGTGTGTTCAGCTGCAAGCATTTGCAAATCTGAATTCCAAAACTCTTTCAAAACACCTTTAAAGAACAAAAGTGATGGTTAGTCATAGAATTATTGACTAAGGGAAAGAGCAGATTTCAGGACCTAAAATAAAGAGTGAATTTGTGGGTTATTTCCCCTTTGGCCTGACTCAAGGTAAAAAATCTTTTCAATTATTGAAAGCTGTCCTGAATCACCAACTGTAGTACAGCAAATGGTCTCAATTTGTGCCTGGGGAGTTTTAGATTGGATATTAGCAAAAATTTACTCACTGAAAGGGTTGTCAAGTGCTGGAACAGGCTGTCCAGGGCAGTGGTGGAGTCACCATTCCCGGAGGGATTTGAAAGACATGTAAATGTGGCACTTGGGGATGTGGTTTAGCAGTGGCCTTGGCAATGCTGGGTTAGTGTTTGGACTCGGTGATCTTGGAAGGCTTTTCCAACCTAAATAATTTCATAATAATGCTGACCTCCTCCTCCTTGATGTGCTGATGGACAGAACGTTAAATCAACCTTTCAGTAATTTCAATAGCAATTTAGGATTTACAATAGGAATAAAATAATAATAATCCAGCAGGACAGGCAGCCAATGCAGTTAGGTAATGCAGGTAAGGATGTGCTGCCCAGGCATGTGGTGGAGTCTACAATAAATAATTTTTTGTGAGTAGAAGGGACGGGCAGCTGCCAGGAATGGCGTACTCTGGATTGAACCTCTCCGGTAGTTGGTGATGGACTAAATGTCTTTTCCAGGATAATCTGCTGTGCCATTTGGGACACTCACAAGCTCCCAAGTGTTTCACGTCGGTCATATTGAGGTAGGGAGGCTGAGGCAGAGGATTTAGGAGTTTGCAATGGTCCTTTGTCAAGTCCTTGTGAAAGCTGAGGTCAGAGCTCAGGAAATCCTGGCTCCCATCCTGCAGCCGGCGGCGTGTTTTTCGTAACAGCAGAGACAAGCCAAAGGAAGACCAAGCCTGACATTTCTCATAAAGAATTTCACCTGTGTTCACAAGTTGAGTGCGCACCATTGTGCTTTGCCAGCAAAACCCTCGCTGGCTCGAGTGGCTCAGGGCAAAGATAAAGAGCTTTTCTGCTCCCGGGGAAGGATCCCATACGGCTGCCTCACGGGGCTCACGTCGGTCCCCACCTGAAACCAGGGTGCTGCGGTCTCGGCAGCCGCTGCCCATGGGGAAGAGTTACGCCACTTCCTGCGCGCGATCGCTGAGCGTGACCTAGCACAGGCAACCTCCTTCCTGTGCCTGTTCTGCTTCTCCTTAAAAAAAATGGCCAAAAAGCATCCCTGGTTCCAGGACAGCCTCTTCCCCATCTCAGCACGGTGCAGAACATGATGTGGCAGCCCGGCTCTTTCTCCGTGTGACGTCTTTGCAGTGCTCTGGGTAGGATGGAGTGAAATATATGTGCTAAAAATCATTGGGGAATTTTGAAAGTAAAACTTTATTGCCTTGTGTTTTATTGCTGGTGTAGGTTCCTGAGAGCCTGGCAGCTTTGGGGTTGGGAAGATGGGACTTTCATGATGGGGTTTCTTCAAAGAACATAGTCAGGCCACAAAAAGTCAGGAGTTTTTAATACCTAGTGTGTTTTGCCCTTGAACATCACTGGGCAGAAGGTAGACAAAGAAATTCTCCATACTGGCATATTATTTTTTCTCGCAGCTTATCAGTAAAATTATCTAGCTTTGTTACAACTAATTGCAAAACTGAAATTGAAAAATATGAATTGCAGTGTTTGTAACACACAGAAATTTGTCTTCTACAGCAAAGTCAGTCTCTGGCAGACAAACCAATAAAAGCTGTGAGTTTTTACCTGCCCTTAGTAAATACTATTTGCTTATCTTTGGGGACAGGCTGTTTCTTCAGGTTAATTTGTTTGGATGATGGAGGATAAAAAACATGCAGCCTTTAAAAGATGAGCTGCATGAACAGATGCTAAATGAAAATAATTTGGAGAATGAAGGAGTAGTTTGAGAGTAAATAATATCTTTAAGTCTGTTCTGTTTTCTGAACGTTTGAGTGATTTCCAAGAGTAACAACCAAAGTTCAATACACAATATGACACACAGAGAAAGAATCTCAGACGAGCAGAAGACTTCACAGTAAAAGCACTGATAGACAATGCCCAGATAGCTGCAGGGCACCTGTGATCTTTAGGAGAGAAGAGCTCCATAATGGAATAATCTGTCTGAGCAGTTGCCCTAGGTGTGTTCCCTGTTTTAATCCTGTGGAAAAACGATGTTTTGAAAGGTTGCTATTAAATAATTGCATGGATTTTAATGGCAAGTTTGTGCCACTAACCCCAACGCGCCTTCCAAATAATGCATCCATGGGGAATGGATGGAGGGCTGGAACACCTCTGCTCTGGAGCCAGGCTGAGAGAGTTGGGAGTACTCAGCCTGGAGAAGAGAGGGCTCCAGGAAGACCTCAGAGCCCCTTCCAGGGCCTAAAGGGGCTCCAAGAGAGCTGGAGAGGGACTCTGGATGAGGGTCTGGAAGGACAAGACAAGGGGGAATGGCTTCCCCCTGCCAGGGGGTAGGGTTAGATGGGATATAGGGAAGAAATTGTTCCCTGTGAGGGTGGGGAGGCCCTGGGACAGGGTGCCCAGAGAAACTGTGGCTGCCCCTGGATCCCTGGAAGTGTCCAAGGCCAGGTTGGACAGAGCTTGGAGCAACCTGGGATAATGGAAGGTGTCCCTGCCCATGGCAGGGGGTTGGAATGAGGTGATCTTTAAGGTCCCTTCCAAACAAACCCTTCTGTGATTCTATGATTATAATACTCAGGAACAGGTGTGAGCGTGGTGTGCAAAGAAAGGGTCATGTTCTCAGCACTGTGTTTCCTGTAGTACAAATTCCCCGGGCACCCTGTTGGGGCTGATGATAACAGCTCTGTATTTATAAGAAACAGTTGTTACCACCAAAAAACCATAAAAGTATCAACCATTGCATTTTGTGCTGATTTCTGTGATTTTGATCTGCAGCTGACTGAAAAACAAGAATGAGGACACAGAAACATGAGTGCTAAACTTGGTACTTTCAATCTCCTTATTGCTCCAGCCTTGCCCACACTGACCTGTATTTTGGTATTATTTTGAATAACTCTGCACATTTTTTTCACAATGCCCATGGCTGTATAAAGATTTGCCTTTTGACATTTGAGGTTGGACTTGACTCACACCGACTCCTTCTCCCCACCGTTCTCAGAGGTGAAACCTCTGCAACCATAGAAAGGTATTTTTTTAGAATCATAGAATCATTTAGGTTGGAAAAGACCTCTAAGATCATTGAGATCCTTGCAGCAGATCTACCATCAGTGCTGGATCAGACTGCTCCAGATTGGCTCCATCCTGAGCTTCATGGTGTCTCCAAGGGTTCCCACTGGACAGCTGGATCAAGCGCATCTCTTTGCATTCAGTACCTCCACTTGAGGCTGATGTGCTTCTGGTTTAGGGTTCCCCACACCCAAATGAAGCTGCTGCTGTTTGCTCTTGCTTTGTCCAGGTACAGCAGCCTGCAACAGAACTGGTGAATCCAACCTTTTCTGCCAAGGCAACCAAGAGCTCCAGTGAGGGCAACCAGGTGTGGTCTAACCCCAGAGATTAAAGAGGTACAAACACCTCAAAAGCCCTCCAAAATTTCATTGTTATGGATCTGCTCCTTGTCAGCCAGTTTGGATTTCAAATTCATCTCCCGTAAACCAGTTTTGCTGGGCTGGTTTCCTCACTTGTGACAGCAGATGCTTTTGCTTTCGTTTCCAAGAATGAAACAGCCTCTCCTTAGACCCATAGCTGGGCTGTGGGTACTGCTGCCCAGCACTTCCCTAACCTCATCAGCTGCCTTCTCTGCCCCCCAGAAAATAACCCTCACTGAGAACTGGGTCCTGGCAGTCAATCCCTGGTGGGAAGGTTGTGTTCTAGGGAAGTGCCTTCATTGTCCAAGAGCCGGCTGAGGTGAGGTCTGAGCTGGCTGCCTGCAGGTTTCTGCTTTTCCCTGGCCAGTTCCTGTCTGGTTCAGTTTGATGGAAATCTTGCCTCATCACTGAAGCATTTGCCCATTCTTACAGCTGATTTTCTCATCCTGTTCCGAGTTACCCCTGCAAACCCATCCACCCTCGGTGTTCCCATTCCTCTCTCTCCTACTTGGGAAATGAGATGCTGCCCATGTACAACCCTTTCAGAACCACATCAGTGCAGAATCCCAGAAAACAAAGGAAATGCTGAGTTTGCTTACCACATTTTGTGATTCATCACACACATCTTGTTGACCTAGTGCTGGAAATACCCATCTAAAATTTCCACAGATGCTTGTTTTGGACAGAGGTGCATTTTTCTCATCATCTTATTCTCTGCATTTTTCTGAGTGAAAAGGAGCATGGAGTGGTGCATCCCTAGCTTCCAGAGTCAGGATTTTCTCACACATCCCATTGGCGATGGCTACATCCCATGAAATGGTATCTGAAGCAGAAAACCAAACCACAAAGGAAGCATCACAGGTCCCCTCTGAGGTCACCTGTTTGGGATGGAAGGGGAGTGTTGCACGTTAAGGCTGGATCACAAGGGGAGCCCAGAGGAGGCCTAAGGTGACTTTTGACTTGTTTCATTGCATCCATGAGCTGGCTCTTGGTCCAGCAGGAAGTCTAACTCAGAGCAAGTCACCTGCACAAAGAACTTTTGACTTCACTTCTCAAGAACCCAAATTTGCATCTAGTAAATGGCCAGTTCAGCATGAGCTCATCTTCAAACCAGGTGATCTTGTAGTGCTCTCAGCTCTTTTGGGCTTGAGTAAGATCTAAAACACACCAGGAGGTAAGAAAAATAATCTCCGCTCCTTACCCTCTGCTGTCTTCTTCAATCACATCAAGCATCTTGGTCTGAGAACACTCAGACTGAATTGCATGAAGCGCATCCTTCCCTCCTGTTCCTTGCTATGCTGATTATTTGTTTGTTGTGCTCTCAACACAAGTAAACATCCTCCCACACAGGTTACAAAACTCCCTTGGAATTCCTACTGGATTAGCACATCAAGCCCATGGGAATGAATAAGGAAAGGCTGTTTGCATGGGAGGTCTGTCCAGAAGGAAAGTGCTTTGGAAAAGGATGGCTTTTGTATTTTTCTGTTATGCTTTGGCTAAGTAATGTGATATAGACATCATGGACTTAGAGATGGCAACAAAAAGAGGGACTCAGCTCATGTAATCTTCGAGGTGTAAATCAGAGCTTGTCCCTCTGTGAATCCTTATGGTTATCAGAGGGGAATAAACACTTTTATAGTGTAATTCCCTTTATCTGCCTGGTGTGAGCTGCGCTCTGGAAATGTGGATATTCCTCTTGTACTGAACCTAGAGCGAGTGCTGAGAACCAGCCCTTAAACAGGGCAAATCCTGCTAAGCCAAAACCAGAGATCCTGGGACTGCATGTCATTTAGATGGGGTGAGCCAGGAGGGAGTTCCTACAGCTGTTTGTTTGTGTTAGTCTGTCCTCAAGGCCTGGTTTCTTGTGAACGCATTGTAATTAGCACACGTTATTAATTAGGCCAGGATTTGCGTCTACCACCTCCTACAACACAGCATTATCACATCTTTTCTGGCTGGAGGCAGTGAGCTCTGAGCGACACCTGCAGAGGTGAAGGGAAGATCAGTGCTGCCCACTGCACACCGCTGGCCCTCCCTTCCATGCCCCATCCATGGGCTCCAGAGGATGCCAAGCCCAGCAGAGATGACCCAAGGCACAGCCCCTGAGCACAAGGGCTGCTCTTCCTCACGAGCAACAAGGCTCTTCCTCTGAAGCCTGGTCTGACATATTTCCTCTTGCAATCAACAGCCTCATTTCCATATGGAGTCAGCCAGCAGTCAAACTGGAAATCACGTTGACGTAACTGCTAATTACCCTCGGCATAACTAATGTGCAGCAGCAAAGCTTGTATTTACTGAAGCGTGGGGAGGGCTAGCAGAGGAACCAAATTGGTCCAGACACTGTTGAAAAAGATCAGCCTCTCCTTAGGGAGAGAGACGAGCTGCTGGGGTCTCATCTAGCTGCTGTCTTTTCCCCAGAGGAGTCTGAACCAGGATTCTGGAAGTGTGTCCTCGCCTTGGCCCTCTGAGGTATGTGGCGTGTTTTCTGTGACTTTGGGCTATAGAAAGACTTAAAAGTACAACTCCCAGGACCAGAGGATTTGGGCATTTACTGTGTTATAATTTTCCAGGCAATATCTGAGTGTGGCAGGCCAGGGTGGGGTGGGGAGAAGATGGGAGATGTATCTACCACAGGATCAAAGAAATGCTCTTTGGCAACATCAGCCGCAGGACTCTAATTCAGCTGTGTTTTCATCCAGCTAAGCCTTGAGTCACCTCTGCAATTTGTTGTTTGTCATTTCCCAACCACCTGCCCCAGCTCTGTAGTACCTGCCTGGAGGCAATTTTTACCCTGCTATGCAACCTGCGCCTCCCAAGCCTGTCTGTGAGTGCTGCCCTTTGTTACAGTGCCTTGGCTCTGCCACAGAGCTCGACTTTGCTGTCCTTTGGAGTAGCTGTAGGTGGCTGTTGGGCTGCCCTTGGGCCTCTCTTTGGCCAGACTCAAGAACTCTGAATCCCTGTTTTCCGAAGGTATGTGCTCCATGCCTCAGACCACCTCGGAAGCATAGCTCAGAGCAGCTTCAAACCAGCAAAATCCCAACAGCATTTGGGAGTCCACACACATGGTGAAATCCTGGCCCTAATATACAAACAGCTTCCAGGAAGAGAAATCAAAGGAGGCTTAATAAGGTTGTATTAATAAGTAGAGATATTTCATCCTCTTAAAAATGTATCTGTATGAAACCGCAGCGTGGATTAATTTCTATACAGGCCAAAATGTTCATGAAATCAAAGTGCAGTTATGAGTGTTGCTATAGCTCATGAGGAAGTGTGTTGTTATCACTGCATGGTGGAAAGAAAATTCCACAAATTCAGAATTCAGGCTCCAGAGTTGCTTTAATAGCCTGGGGCTTCCATTTTACCTGAGGAACAGCTGCAGAGTGTGAGACACCAGAAGGGAAGGGTAACCCAGGTTCTTGCTAAGAGATCCCTTGGGGTGGATTAGAATGAAACAACACTGAATGACCAGTGTTTATAAGAACATATATTTATATGAGTTTATTTTAGAACAATTTGGTTGCAATGGAAAGGAGGTATATAGTCATTTTGGTTAGTATTCTCATTAATAATATTAATATCATATATCTAGATAATATATATCCATATATATCTCCATATTATAGGTCTATCTATCTATAAATTATATATCTATCCATATATATCTCCATATATAGCCATTAAAAAATCACTTAAGAAAATATTTAAAGGAAAAAAAGAAAGCGAAAAAAAGGATAAGAGTAGAAAGACCTCACCGCTCGCTGATCCAGGGACAAAACTTGATTGTTGCTGTTTTGATGTCTGTTGGTTGAAGTGTTGGTCACAGTCCTGATCCATGGGAGATGGGGGGAAAAAGCCCCCAAACAAAAAGTCCAATGAGTTAAAATACGCTCGGGCTCAGTAAGAATACCCAGGTGCCTCCCCTAGAGGAGGGAGCTTTCAGTCCTTTGGTGGAAGGCCTCAAAAAGGAATCTGGGGGCACTTCAAGGGGTCTTTGATGGTTTATGACCCCTTCTAAGACATGACAGCTGCCTCTCATCAGTGCAGTTGAGCCTGTTATGGCCCATAGGAAGGGATGAAAACCCTCAGGTGTGAGTGAGACCTTCACTGAGGGCGAGGGGCAGGAGCTTTACAGCTGAGCCAGTTGTGTAATGGAGGACCATTGCCATGATAAAAGCACCATCCCGCCTCCACAGGGTCTGCTTCTTATCATCCTTCTCCCTTATCTGGCTCAAAACCTGGCTCGTAGCCTCCAGTGATGGTTGCTCACCCCCTCTGTCTCATGCAGTTCAGAGGTTTTGCTACGTGAGAACGAGAAAGTGAAAATAATCTACTGAGTTTTGGTCTCCAAAACAGAAAGAAACTGAAAGAGTGAGAGTAACCACAAGGGACGTGACAGCTTTCAACTGTGAGTGTTTGTAGCAGGGTGGTGCTTTATGGGTGGCAAGGAGGTGACCCCTCTGTCACCTCAGTGTTACCTGCTCTGCATGCGCAGGGACCGTGGCACTTGGTCTGGTGGAGTTACAATAACCAAAGGTATCCAAATCCCACACCAGCTTTTTCAGCTGAACTGTACGATATTAAAAAAGTTGTTGATCCTTGTGAGGAAAGAATGGAATGAATATATTTATCTCCAAAATTCAAGGATTGCCATGAGCCAGCATTTGGAGTGTTGCATAGAAAGGCTTGAGGAAAATAGTTTAAAATGGATAATGTACATCTGCGATCCTTGGGGGGATTTGGTAACAAAGTCAATGTTTTATATCCTTACCTTTTCTTTGTACTTTCCTCCATAAAATACTTTTCATATGGCTCTGGAAAAAGGTTGTATTTTTCACACAGAAAATGTTCCTTGAGGGAGAGCTGCACAGCAGAGGTGCTTTAGGATCACTTCTGGGACACAGGGGAAGAACAGAAGGAGCTGTTGCCTTTTCTGGGAACCTCTAATCTTTGGTCTGATTGGGTCAGTGTTTTACCCGTCACTTGAAGCTCACACTCATTTGAACACCTGGCGAAGGCAAACATGTGAATGCCCCATCCCTGGAAGTGTTCAAGGCCAGTTTGGATGGGACTTTGAGCAACCTGGTCTAGTGGAAGGTGTCCTTGCTTGGTGTCGTAACAGGGAGGTTGGAACTGGATGATCCCTGAGGTCCGTTCCAATCCAAACCGTTCCATGATTCTTTCTGTGATTCTATGAACATGCTTGGTGCGTAAGGAGAGACGTGCATGTATCACCATCCTGGCTGATGCGAAGAGTGTGCTGGCCTCGAGGTGTCTACACTCCCTCTCTGTCCTCGCTCACAGCAGCAGAGCACCTCCCAAAACCAGAGGTATCACACAGGTCAATGAGAGTGGAATGTCCAGCATCCAGACACCTCCAGATCCTGCCTGTGGCCGTGGGATCTTTGCTGCCCTTGAAGGAGAACAGTCCAGAAGAACACAAAGCTCCTCAACCCACGTGTCCAAACAACATTTCTCTTTCTTGTGTTTTGTTTTCTCGTGTGCATTTGGCTTCTGCTGCTGTGATTTACTTTGCCCTGAAGACCTGCAGCCCTCCATCTACTTAGCATCTCTTTGGCTATGCACTTCCTTTTTCCATGGGGATTGAAGACTCAGGAAAAGGCTTTGGTGACACCTCATTTATTTTCAGTAGATCACAGCACCATTTAGGTTGGAAAAGATGTCCAAGATGATTGAGTCACACATTTAATCAAACCACCAATTTGTCAACCAGACCATGGCTCTGAGTGCCACATCCAGTCATTAAAGTAGAAACAGTACTGGTTCAAAATCCCCTTTTCCCAGTACTGCTGTCATAAGAGCTGTTTCCATTTCCCTGCATTTGCTCAGCTACTTCACAGCTTGCCCTGCTTTGAGCACGAGGTTGGACTGCTGCCTTTAGCACCTGATAGAAAGAAAACTGAGGGAGAAATCAGGAGAACATCCATAGGGAGAAGCCAGATCTGGACTTCAAACAATTTCCCTAAAAAAGTGCTGCAAGTCCTGGTTTTTTTCTACCATGATATGGAAAACTTACCAAAAGTACTTCATGTAGGAATATCTGAGCTCCCAGCTGGAATAAGACTGGAGGATCCAACAGAATTTTTTACAAGTTGAAGAAATGGAGGTTTGTCTTACGGAACAAACCACGGGGAGTTGGATCAATGGGCAGCAGAGCTCATTGAATATCTCTCACACCTTTCCATCCAGAAAGTGCATAGCTCAAGACAACCTACAGGCACTGCCTCCACTGACTTAAAAGGCAGGGAAGATCCAGTTATGAAGTATTCGAGCACAAATTTTTATTAAAAAGAGTGAAATGCAAAAGCATGAGCTTGTAGACGTCAGGAGTAGGTTGAGAGGTTAATTACTTCTTATGCTTCCATCTGGTTGTAACAACCAACATGTCGTTACTCTACTCCTGGACTTTTGGAAGGGGAGGAAAATGAGTCCAGTTTAGTTGTCAGTGAATGAGCAGTGGGAAAAGACTGCTCCTCTGCCAGCTGTGTCCCACCTGCACAGGCCATGCCCAGCTCTCTCCAAGCTGTGTCCCTCTGCATTTGCCTTCCAGGGGAGCAAGAGCCCGTCACTTCAAATCCTCCCACGATGCTGCGGCTGCTGCTGCTGCAGGTGCTGGCGAGCTGCCTCTGGCTGGGGCACAGCAAGGTGGTGAAGTCCTTTGCGAGTTGTCCTCAGTTTTTCCACAGGAATACTGCCCCAGATAATGCCCTGGAGCCGCAGAACCCTGGATCTGCCAGCAATACAACAATTCGTATCACTTTGCCACCCTGTACAATAACACACTATACATTCCCGTGTACTCTGCTTACA
>WEIT01042054.1:0-13582 GCA_013389985.1 Dryoscopus gambensis | reverse complement strand
TCAGGACACATTGTCCATCTTCTAAATAGACAGCCCCATTTGTTTCTGACAGGACCCCAACCTCTAAGTAATGCCAGAGTTCAGCTCCACTCAGTTGTGTCTGATTAACTTAATGCAGGAAGTCATTTCCAGATGGGACTCCAATTTAAATCCAAAAGCTATGCCACTGTCTGGCTCATCAGGGCTTCTGCATCACATACAGCACACCTGAAGGGATGGCAGCTTCTGGCAGGCAATACTCTTTTAATACCCTACCAANAATACCCTACCAAGGTAGACAGTGCTGTTACTCAGAATTTACAAGGTAGAAGTGCAAGGTTGTATTGATAGATAGATAGATAGATAGATAGATAGATAGATAGATAGATAGATAGATAGATAGATAGAAAAGAAAGAAACTAGTTCCTGAACTTTGTGCCTCATCTTTCTAAACTTGATGAAAAGTTCACACTTGAGAAGGTTTTCCTTGGGAGGATTTTTGTTCATTTTGCTATCTCTATGTACCAGAGAGATTTTAAACAGTTCACGATCTCCAGAGCTGATGTTTGGGGGTTTTTTAAATCACCTGATGCACAAGAAAGCCAGATTCCATGAAATCCACGTTAGATAGTTTGTTCCTAGTACTTTACAACACTGTGAGTTCAGATAACTTCTGCAATGAAACTGCACTCATCTGGCTCACATGCAGACTTCCATTCCACTGGCTGAACTGCAGCACTCTTCCATCATTCCTGAGCTACTTCCCAAAAGCATCTAAATGAGAAATGGGAAGCCTCGCTTATGCAGCAGAGCAAGTTTCCATTGGGCATTGTTAAAATTCTTTCAGAACTATATTAAGATTTTTGTTCCTATAAAAGCAGTGAAAATATTTAAATGAATAGGCATGAATATTCATGCAGGAAAAACAATAGAGACAGCCCAGCTGCTGGAATTATCATTGGGATGGGGAAATGGGAAAACAAGGTCTACATGTTAAATTATGTTGCTCAGAATTAAGGGCTCAGGGAAACATTATCTCACCAAACATAAGCCAGACTGTGGCCTACATGTTTAAAAGAGGACAGTGAATATGTTGCTGTTTGAGATAATCTGGCTTTCAAAAATCAGGTTTATCTGTTTGATCTCTGAATCCTAGTTTGCCAGAAAGACTGCACAGGATGTGTCCCTGTTCAGGGTTGGGGAAGAGCAACCATGTTTGCAGACAACCTTTATCTTCCCTAATCCCCATCCACTCTCCTGTCTGCACTCCTTGATCAGCCCCAAACTGGGTACTCAAACTCACACCATAGAAAATAGCCATAGAAAATGTAGGGTTCTGAGGTGANCAATAAGGAACTACTGAAAATCTTGTTGGCAAACAGACCCTGTCTGGTGGCTAGTATCATTAACCATGGCCTATCTGAAATATTAGCATTATTATCCCTTCCCTAACATAGGTAATTCCCTTAAGAACATTGTCATATAGAATCAGTAATGGATTGTATAGAATATAAGAAATGTTGATTTACTAATCCTACTAGTTGATGAAATTTATGCACCAAGACAACACCAAGGAGCACTAGATGGCATTTTGACAGAGAATAGGCAGGCTGTACAACAAGAAATAATATTGTTTTAAACTTTTACAAGAGCATTTCAGAGCCATACTCTTGTGAAAATGTATAGGCCCTCCCTGAAGGTCCCTGTCTCTTAAACATCAAGATTATGTGGAGGGTTCATGAGGATTATGAGTATGCAATAGGTGTGAGTAGTGTGATTACAACAGGTAAAGACCAACTGTTAAAAATGTAAAGAAGCATTCTTGTGCTTTCTCCTCTGCTGTACAAAACATCTGTCATCTGAACGGTACCCCATTACAGTCCTTCAAATCTCTTCTTGAAGTGCATTATGTCACAACAGCTACTAACTAGTTGAAAAGATTGCACTTTCAATGTCCTCACCCAAAGATCCTTTCACGTCACCCAATGCCACTTAGTTTTCACGCATCCTCTATCTGCATGCCTGTGTTATATTTGGGCTGGAAGCAGATGTGTCATGCTCCACAAGTGGGAATGGCTAGCTGTTACAATGTGAGTAGAAATAGCATTATTACTATTATTAGTATAATAACAACCCTGCCATATTAGATTAGTTTCCCTACTGAGGCAACCTTAGAAAAAGAATTCGTCTCTCTACTTCAGCAATTACACAATGGTTTTGCAAGCCTACCCTCACAAGAGAAACATGAATCATTCAGAGACACACACGGTGGATATGAATGACACATTTTTGCATTTGGATTCCTGATTCATCTGACAGATGTGAGAAAATTCATTAAGTTAGACAAGTCCCAAGTTGATTGCACATCTCTAGATGCTGTAAAGCACAGTTTTTCCACCTACTTTGGCACTAAAAGTACTGAGCTTTTTTTTTCCTTCTGGTCAATTTCTCACTTTGATATAGTTACAGTTGTGCATTATTAGCACAATATTAGCAATGCCACCTGTCTTTTCACATCCATAAGAAGATTTTACACACCTTATGATAATCAACAAAAATGGCAGCTAATACTTTCATATTTAATGCAACTTCTAATTTTTTAAAACCCTTTAAAAACAAATAAAAGCTCCCAGCCAGCTTCTGAGTTCATGGATGACATAAGGATGTGGAGAAACCTTTTAAAAATGAAATACCATAACAGAAATGCCAAAATATGAAACACATGCCAAAGTCACATTTTAAGAGCACACACGTATGAATTTTGCTGTCCTTGCATGGCACAACCCATTACAGCTTTGATAACAAGACATGGACTGATCCTCCTGTTCTTACTCCCATGGGATCTACAGCTATAAATAGACCAATTGCTCGTGACGTTCCTCTGTGCCAGAACTTGAGGCAAACATCACTGAGCTTCCTGGAAGCCCTCTTGCTGAGCATCCTGAGCTTTACGCAGGGTGCTTATGGACTCTGTGATGAAAACTCAGGATGACTGTGGGCAGGCTATATTTCGCAGACACCCAGTGCATCTCCTCACTACTCTTCAACTCTCTCAGAGTCATTCTCTATGAAGTTCACAAGCACAGCACTCACGCTGTGCAAACAAGCTATTTGTTTTCAGTTAATGATCCTAACCATCAAATACACAATGGTACTCAATTTCCTCGTTTATTTCTTTTTCCTTTCCCTCCCGCCCTCCTGCTGTTTATTACCAGCAAATGTGATCTCCGTCATGTAGACTGCAAAATCTGTGGACCAGTTACAGTGCTTATGCGTTTTTACAACACCCAGCACAGCATGATTTTGATCCTAATTTGGGACTGATACTCTGAACACCATTCTCTGTAGTGCTGCTTTCTCTGAAACTCACAAGCATGTATATAAAACTCATGGCTTAAAATTAAATAAAGGAAATCTATGGTCAAGCATCAGAGTGAGTTATAAATATATATAGACAAAGTCTCTGTCTGATCTACGGGTGGTTTCTTGCCTCAAAGGGTCCTGCATCCTCTTCCTGCTATGTTCAGGATGTCTGACCATATATTACAAGTAACCTTAAATAAGTAACTTTAAATAAGTAACTTTAAATAAGTAAATTTTGCACTTGTTAAGCTATATAGAACCAGTGGCTACCATATGTTTTACAAAATGTTCCCAGTATTACACTTCTAGAGACACATTAATTCCTCAATTGAATCAAAGCAGACAATGTTGGAAAAAATTATGTTGTGTTTACCAGGGGTATTTCTTAAATTAGTCACTTTTAGTTCCTTAGGATCTTGTATGGGCTACTGGTCTTCATTTACAGAGTATGTATACAGTCATGTAAAGGACTTGGTTTTGCCTCCTGACTCTTTAATTTGTTTCATGAGTAACCACAGAAAATTACAAGTTTATCCAGGCCTCCATTTGCCCCAGCTGTAAATTCGGCTAACAGCTGTTTACAAACCCATATGATGCCACAATTCATTACTGAAGCTGTTTGCGGCAGGGAATGCCATTTCATCTTGCATTTATGCCACGACTAAGGAACAACAACAAGGAGATGCCTAGGGAAGCTGAAAGCCATCTCCTCAGCCCATTAGCCAGAAGCATTCACTTCTTCGCCAAATCCCACAGAGCACTGACAGCTCACTGAGGCTGGGCAGCTTGACATTGTACTGCTAAAGACCCACACAAATAGCACCATCAGTATTCCACAAGAGGATGCTGTCGTCCTCCAACAATGGAAAGCAATTACAAAATAACTCTTTTCTATTAAAGGAGGAAAAAAGCAGAATGCAATAATTTTTCGCGCTGTATGAGACTAAGAGATGGGTGGTACAAAACATCCACCATCTAAAGCAGGCACCTACCACTCAGTAAAAGCAACTGAAAAGGGAATGTCTCTCACTGGAGGTCGCTCGCTACACTCTGGAAGGTACAGTGGTTGACTCAACATGATGTACATCCATCCAATACCTAGACAGCACGTCACAATATTTTAAGGAATATGATCAGACTTTCTCAGCCAGTTGGATTTGCTGGTTCAGTAGTCTTAATGACTAAAAACAGGGATGAAATACTTTTAGTGCCTGCTTTTAAATTATGAAGCTACAAGGAGGCTGAATCTTTATTAAGAGACTGGCAGGCACCCGTACCTTGAACAACTAGTGTGATGCAAAATCATCCTGCTCAGTGTAAGGTGAATGCAATCAAAAATGGTGTCTTGCATGGAGAGTTTACAGCATGATAATTGTGAGAAATGAATATAAATTAAAACTTTTAAAAGACAGATCCACTACAGGTCATTGTAACCAACATGTTGCTTGAGATTTTCTATGAACAGGAACACCCATGGTAGAATAAAAAAGTGGGGTCTAAATCTTCCAGAGTTAAGAAAAAAGGGAAAAAACAAACCCCAAACAAATGAAATAACCACCGCACAACGACCTCCCCCCCACACACACACACAGAGTGCATCAAAATCTTTACAGAAGATACCTGGATGGTTTTACACTTTGGCTCCAGTTACAATCTCATTACACCTTTTAACCAAGCTTAATTGATCTCATTTTGCTTTTCCAACTTTACAGCACTACTTTTAGAAGAAAAAAGATGTCACTTAAAGGTGGTGTCCTAGAAATTCTTGGAATGTTCATCTGGCATGGCTCATCAAAAACAGAGGCAGCTCATCAGCAGATAGTTTCAAAAAAATTTAGGTTTTTTGTATTTTTGGGGGGTTTTTTTTATCAAACTTATATAATTTTGGATTCAAAGACATGTTAGCAAAGCCACTCTTCATCCTACTATAGCAGCCTTCATTAATCACTACTATAGGATCATAAAGATAAAATCATTATATTACTTAGTGAGTGAAAGAGTCAAAGCGAAAAAAAGATAAATATCCCTTCCCATCTGGCAAATTCTAAGTCAAATATTTATACTTCCTCATTAAAAAAAAAAAGAANCAATTCTCAAAAAAAAAAAAAAAAAAAAAAAAAAAAAAAAAAAGACTGCTTTAGACCCAGGATGAAGCCAAATTACTTCCTGTAAAGTACAAATATGTGTTCTATAATGCCGAATTTGGACTAAGCCCCAAGATTTTCAAGGTTTCTATTTAAGATTTTTACAGTACAAATTGAGTTGCATATTCTCTGTGGGTCTATTTTAAGAGACCCAGTAGAAATTAAGTCTCAGCGAAACAAAGTGTGCAATCACAGAAGCAATAAATGAGCACTCTGGGAACACATAAGCAGGTGAGAATCAGCTTGAGAGATTGATATGATGAACAGGTCAGGCAGTGAGAATTTTTAAACAGTTTGACTAAGCAATTAACATGAGACTTGTGACTAGAAAAGCATGTGTAGTAACACATTACTGACCCCTCAATGAATTCATTCAGTTGTAAACTGGCTGAACAATTGGATTTTAATGGCACTTGTCTGTTTTGGTTTGCGTGGGTTTTTTTGGTTTTGTTTTGTTTTTTTTTTTTAAATTGGAGTAGGTGAATAAGTAACACCACAGAATCACTCTCAAATTTGCAGGTTTTCAGCACAAGCTTCCAGATTGCCCAGACGGACAGCAGCCCCACAGGGCAGGCTCTGAGACCTCACTGCTGAGCCAGAACAACCCACCTCACCCCCTGGAGCCCCGCAAGTGCTCCTGTGGGACCACTTGAGCATCACCTGTTCGACTGGGTATGTTCAGGTGTCTCAGTGTAACTTGGAAAAAGCTGGAATAGGTCATCCCTGAAATCAGATTGTGATAAACTCTAGGTTTTTTGCTTCTGAAATCAGAAAATTACAGCAAAAATACTTAAGATTTTCATTACCTTAATAGTTTATTTTTGTTTGAATTTTGCTTGATTGCAGTGGGGGAAGAGCAGGACCAGAATTAAATACATTTCTTACAGGCATTAGTTTGAAAGCATAGTTATAGCTCTTACTGTGGTGTCTACAAAGATGAAACAAGGCATGTCATGAAAAGGAAGAGGTTATTCCAAATTTTACTTTTCCGGAGAAAGCCTTCAGCTCGTGGGCTAAGGTCCCTTCTTTTCTCAACCCAGACATGGAGATTGTTTTATTGTAAAATTTAACTTGGTCCCCATTTGTTTGGAGCCCCATTACAACCAGCCCTATATCCAGTACCTGACACACGTCAGAGAACCACTGGAAAAGTACTACAGGCTGCTTTTGATGTTTCTGAAACCAGAACAAGCCCTACAGCTGCATGACCTTTTTACAAGGAAAGAATGTTTTGTACAGCTAGAGAACCATCCCCTTTCTGCCTTCCCAAGACACAAACCCCTCCTTCTCCAGAGGAACAGGCCTTTCCATGCCACTGCTGTCAGGTTTGTAGTGAAAGCACATCCAATTTTTGAGAAGTTGGCCCTTGATACAAGAGCTCTGCTGCTTCTGGAGTATGCTGAACCAGAGAACACCAAAAAAGATGGAACTCATGAGAAAGACTTTTTAAGGGAAAGGTTGCCAATTTCTCAGCTACTCCCCCAGGAAAATACAATTAACTCATCTGTAACAAGAGCACTTATACACACTCAAATTAGTTGCAGCTTGTGTGCAAGCTCCTACCATATCTGTGTCCCTGTCCCAGCCGGTTGACTTGCATGGAACAAAAGGCTGACCCTGGAAGACTTTTCCTAATTAGCATTCCCTGAGTAATGCAAAAATTAAGGGAGATAATTGTGTTAGCTATACTTCTGGGGAAAAGCTTTTATGAGATAGCTCTGACAAAGTGAGTGAAAATCCCAAATGTCCAAATGCTCTAAGAATTTAAGAAAAGCCAGAAAGTTGTTGCAGCTCTGGTTTCAGAAAAGGGAGGTGGGAGGACTTTTGTCCTCATCCCTAGGCCTTACCCTTCTCTGCTCTGCACAACTTAATCTCTCTGGTGTAAAAGTAGAAGAGCAGAGCTGCTGTGCATTAATACAGCCTAGAAAATTCACCCCACATGGTGTGTTATTCCAAGATGAGGAAATCCCTTCCCCTTCTTCCCAACAACCAGCATTCCCGTATTAAAACTTGAACCTTGCTGTGTATGTGTTGAATCAAGTTCTTGTATCTTAAATCACTTTGCATTAATTCAATCATTATACCCATCTGTTCCTATCTCTGCCCTGCCTCAGCTCACGCAAGTTGTTGTGGTTTGGCACGAGAAAGACAAAGTGGTTTTGTACTTAGCATGTACAAAGACTTAAGTACAGCTAGGCCTCTGATCCAGAATTAATACGCAGCTCCTCAATTCCTTACATTTTTTAAACTACTTTACCAAGGATACCTACCTGCTCTTCCCACTGTAAGTCACCACCAGCTCCTGTAAAAACCAGAGAAGCTGCTCATGCTAAGGACAAGAGATGGGTTATATGAATTCAGAGAAGCTTAAAGCTTTTTATCTTTTCATCTCACAAATCTCGACAAATTTGAGAATTTGGGGGAATAATTTATTTCTCAAAGCAGTGACAATTAAAAATGCCATTAGTTGAGAGCTTAAACTTGACAGATCATCTTAAAGAGCTAAAAAATTATTTCCCAATTTAGAGAATTTTTTTTTTCTCAAATAGCCAAAAAGAACAGATGAGGCCGAATGAGAAGAAAATATTCAAGATTTAATCTGTATTGGTACACTGTCAACAAGATGTCAGATTGACTCAGAGCAACTTTAGTAGAAAATTTTTTTCTTTGGTAGAAATCAAATAGGCTACAAATTATGGTGGATCTGTGATAAGGCAAGACTGTTGAGGTTTTGCTTGTTTTAAGGTAAATCAGTATTTAACGGACGCTGTATTACTCTTTTGTTGCTGTAGGTCATTTGGTTTGATTTTGTGTTTTGTTGAGATTGGTATTAAGCAACACAAATGGCAAAGAATAGACTTTCTTCTGGTTTTCTATGAACTAGAATGATGGTAGGTCCAATTATGATTTCTCACACTGTTACTCAGGAAAAGAGCTCTTGCTATTCCTGTCCCCAGCACATTTATTTCTCCTTGTTGGTACCAAATAATCTGAGGCCATTTAGAGATCAACAAAAATAGAATATTTATCCTACTTGAGAGTGACAAATACAGAGACGAGGATCATTTTACAAAGGGCAAATTAGCTTACCCTCATCTGTGGTTCTACTGAAAACTGTAAAGCAAGTCACATTGGTTTAGATAAAAAAAGATGAATAAGATGCATTTTTGGGAAAAAAGAGTTAGCAGTCATAGGTAGGACTTGCAATATACAATCAATTCAAAAGAGTTCAATGAACATCTCATCCACACTGAAATACTTTATAAAGAGAAAAAAAATAGCTATATTAGACAAATTCAGTACTTGTACACAACATAAACAGATAGTTTAATCAATAGCACATATCTTCTCTCTAGAAAGGATCAATATAGTTTAATGCAGAAAGAAAAGAAAAAAAGACAAAACTTGTGTGAGAAAACTAGGTGGGTAGGTATTAGAACAAAGACTTCATTCCCAGCTGTCAGATTTAAGAACAACTATTGGCCCATAAGAAACAGAAGAGGTTAAAATTAAGGCCTCCCTATCTGAGAGGCAGTAAAAAGACAAGTATGTAAAGATGTTCCCCAAAAGTTTGAGACAGGACAACTACTTAGAGCAAAACAGAGCAGATATGTTGTTTTGCTTCCTTCCCCCTCAAGCATGTAGAGAAGTCAAGTTCTTCTCTAAGTCCAAAAATTATTACTAGTGAAGAAACTTTAGCTGAAACTTTACAGCAGAGTGGTTGTGGGTCTTACAGTCCTGGTGGCAGAAGGCATGACCAGCCTTCTCTCTGTGCAATGGGCTCTACCACTCAGAGAAGCAAATGGGTTTTGAACAGTAAAGCCATCTAAATTGCACAAGTATTTGAAAACAGTTTTATGTTTAAGAAAGAATCAAACCTCTTTAACACTTACCCCCAAACCAGATTTTTAAAGTCTCTCAAGCCTTTCCTGAAATTCTTCATCTGCATTTAATAAATGAATAAATGCATATGGATTTGGGATTAACAGGCAGTCACTTATTCACTTCGGCTGTATATGCAGCAGACATCAGCCTAAACAGCAAATATGAGAACATTTGTAGCCGTAACACCAAGTGCTTGCATTAAAGTATAAAGTAATAAAGCCTTTCAAGCTACCCATGTCCTAGCACTTGGGATTTTGCATAAATGTACCAAGTACTGCACAATCACACCTCCCTTTCCTTCTTGGTCTCACACTAAAATGCTCTGTATTCAGGCCAGACCCAAACTTCATATTCAACATTTTTTAAAAAACTCATATGAGGCTAATGATCAGAATGAGTAAAGACTCTCCTGTTTGTGAGACGCCTCCTGTGCTTTACCAATGCCTTCCAGTGCTCAGGATCACCGTGGGCTGCGTGCTGGCAGCAGGTACTGCCTTGCTTGCAGGGTTAGAGGGTACAGCCATGGAAATTCCCTGAATACTCCCTCATGCACTTATTTGCAATAAACAGATGAGTCAGTGGCAAAGATCCCACATTTTTTCAGCATAGTTTTGAATTGTGTTGTTTCAGTAGTTTGTAAATAGAAGCTTTTCCACACACTTTCCACTGTCACATAATCTTTAATAACATCTGAAAATATTTCTCAAGGCAAGTTCAGGGCTCTACATCTTGGGAGCTGGCCCTCCAATCCAACATGCTTTTCTCCTGAGCACGTCACGGTGCAACTGGTCACAGTTTGTCAAGCCTGTAAACACACCCATCAGTACTGAACTTTCAGACAAATCAAAGGTAATTCTACGTATAGATTATGCACAATTTAATCACATTCATTTCTCAAATTATTCTCCATCCTGGAAAGCTATGAAGCTTCTCACAGTTTACCTTGTTCATTACCCTCAGAGCTAATCCCCCTGTACAGAGCTATAAACCCTAGACTTTTATCCAGACTAATACAATGGTCAGGTATTAAAGCACCCAATTCCATTCTTTCTTTATTATGAAAGAAAAAATAAGTCTAATTCAAATGTTTAAGTCCATTTTTCCTACCTTTCTGTAGTTATCTTATTCCTTCTAAGACTATACACTTTACCTTTACATGAGTCTTACATGAAGCACTAGAACAAGCACATTTGAAATCAGTTTTACAGTGAACTTGGATCAAGAGAACACTTTAATTTTTAACAGATTGAGCCTAATTTACATCAGTCAGAGATCCAGTACTTTGAAACCCTAATACTACATCAACAAAAAAGAGACATCAACAATATCCCTTTGGAAGCTTCTGGCATCTACATTATGGGGAGAAATTCCACCACTCTTCTTCCTTCAGGATCAAACATGTTTGCAGTGCTCCTACACTCTGCTCTGCACTACAAAAAACTTTCTTCAGCAGAGCCATATCTCTCATATGCAACTGTAAAGTCATAGCCATACAGTAGTGATCACTGAAACAGAAACTGCAAATCTATACTGTTCTACTTAAGTATGTGGATTTGTTTGCCTGTTTAAAATAAGAAAGTGCTTAGGAAAGGTAATGAGAAATATCTTTGTCATCATAATCTACTTCTTGCCCCTCAGCTGCCACCAATTGCTGCTCTACTGACTTGCACTTGACCTGCTTTGACTTATACCACCTGTAGATCTCACTCTCAGTGCTGAATGTAAAGTAAACTCATGTCTAGAGGCCAAATGCTCAGCTGGATTTTATCAGCACATTCCCTTCTTTCAAGTGCATGTGGCACATGGATTTACAACAGCTGTAGCTCTAGTCTTGAATTATTTGTTTGAGTTTTTAACTTTGAATAACCTACCAGGTACAAAGAGTGATAAAATTGGCAAGAATATAGTTTATAAAGGTATGTATTTGACTGCATGTTAGTCTCTGATTATTATGCTTTTGACTTACATATACATAAATATATGAATAAATTTCTAATTGATAGTCCATCAAAACATTTCTCAGTAGAATGGTCAATGTGGTGTAAGAAACATACAAATGTCAGGGTTAGCTTATGCCTACAGTTTAGTTTCAGAATTCACTCTCCCATTTCTGCTGGGATTTTTTTCACAGCACTTAGAATTTGTAGAATGGATGCAAAAGATATACATTTTGTTGCTGTAATACAGTCAATTTTTGTTTAGCTAGAGCCATACTTTTAGCCAGTTTACTGCCATACTTTCAGCTTAGAAAATCTGTTTTATTTATCAAAGCCAAAATTGTTAAGCTTGGCAGCCTAAAGTCAAACACCAAAATCTATATTTAGGCACTCATATAAATGGCCTTCTTTACACAGGCAGTGAAAACCTGTAAACTTAAAAATAAGTCAGCCCACAGCACTTCAGAAAATCAAGTCACTTACTTAGCTGCACAGATATGCAATTACCCACATTTGAAGGAAATAACTTAATTTGTATGACTTTGGTATAAAAGAGGCATGTTGTGCCCTATGAAGAACACTTTGAACACACCTTTTGAGAATTGTAATTCCTTCTGCAAGTCCTCTTACAAAAGCAATAACCCTTTTAATTAAATGTACCATTGATTCCTTTCATCTAGATTGAATAAAATCCAACTAGTGAATTGACTAATAATGTGTCCAAAAGACCCCAGTGTTTTGACTCACTTTCTTCTCATTTCAGCATTGTATAAATCTCGGGCATTGTCTCCATGGTGGTTGTTTCTGTGGCTGAACAGATCATCTTCATTTGATTTGTACAATAACAATGTTAATTGAAGTCCTGAGATCCATGTAAGTCATATCAATTACCGAATGGCCTTCTGTCATTCTTACTTCCCATGCTATCAAAACATCTAGTTAAAATCTTTAAAGGCGAGCAATGTTTGTTAGAAGAATTTATCAGTCCAGGACTGTGATAAAGGATGCTGTTGCTAGGATCAGAGTTGCAATATACTTGCTGTTGCTCCACTTATGTCTACGCCCATGGTCCAGAGAGGCGAGACATGCCTCTGACTGATCCTAACACATTCCTAATCAATTTATTTTAAATACAGCTGTTTGCAAGAAATAGAAGTGGCTCAGCCGAACTTGCACTGATGGTATTCCAAAAGTGCTCTGTAACTGCTGTAAGGATTTCATAACTTCATGGTAGGGGCTGAACACTTGGGCAGCTGAAGTGAGACAAGCAGGCAATGGAAAGGACTCGACCTAGAATAATACCAATACCAGCTTTCCTTTCCACTTGGGACAGATAATGGACTTCAGAGCATAAGCAGTGTTGTCTTGGTTTTGCAAAGATATGACACCTAAAAAGTAACCAAACTAAGATTTCTTTGCTCTTCTTTCAATACTATGAGCAAATATGCTAGCATGTAGCATCCACTCTAATGTGTGGAGTGTGAGGAGCCACATAATAGAAGGTATCTAAAATCTTCTAAAAGCCTACAGGAAGAATTATTCAGAAGATATTTTTTATATTCTGCAGTAAAGCTACGGGCTCCTTAGCAATGAAACACTGAGTTATGTGTATGTGTATGTATGGTCCTGTGTTATTGTGGTTCCTGAGAACTCTCATCAGGAGTCAGATTACATGCTTTATTATACAATTTGATTATATTATGTTGATTATTCTAAATGCCTGATAAAGGCCAAACAAATAGGCTCTGCCTCTGCGGAGACAGATTTTCTTTATAATATCTTAATTATGGCACCCTTTCAAATGTAAAATTTACCTGCAATCTGAATCACATAAGCAGCACCAGCTTGAACTGTAAAAGGAACGCAAAATCCATTTTCTTCCCCAAAGCTGGAATGTCCATATTTTCTTTTTCTTACCATGAATTGACTGCATTGTTATGAGTTTAAGCAAACAGGGAATAAATTAGGGAATAATGTTTGGTTGCTGATTCCCTGAAGTATCAAAAAGGAATTATAGGATTTTGGTCTTACAAAGAAACTTTCTTTTCAATGTTCTTGCAGCATCTCATTTTGCCTGTTAGTTGCATGGTAGTCCATCATCTAAACATTTGAAAATTATGAAGCAGAAAAGATAAAAAATTTTAAGTGCCAGACTCAAGAAATGGCTAAAATGCAGAGCATGCCTGGACCATTGCATGCCTACCACAGCAAAGGAAAATTTACAGCTGACTTAATAGTGTATATACTACATGCCCCCAAAAACTTTAGCTCACA
>WEIT01042051.1:2307-19115 GCA_013389985.1 Dryoscopus gambensis | reverse complement strand
TGCCTCTCTAGCCCAAGGCATCATGCATTTCTTCTCTTCTATTGTGTTTAGGAAAGTGGGGTTTTCCCCACATTCCTGTGGCTTTCTTTGCACCAAGTTATCTCTGTGCCTTTTTTACAATTTGTTGGTCTTCCCTCTGCATCAGACTTTAGCTGCCAGTGTTAAAAGTTATGACCTGCTGCTGTACTTCTCATACATCTGCAATCAGATGATACTGATAGCCCTCAGAATTTTTAAGCAAACTTTTCCTTGTTACCATCCTCACCTCTAAGGCCACAGACACAACCTGAGCCAAGTTATCAAAGATCAACTATTTAAAACGTGTACACACGTAAATGAGCACAGTTCATTTTAGTTGAAAGAGGCACGCAAGTACTCATACTAACTGTTGAACCAGAAGCACAGAATAACTTCTGACAGACAGGCACATTCATCAAAGTGTTGCCTATATAACCAAAAGAGGAAAAAAAACTCTCGCAGCAGTGTTAGAATAGTAAAGTAAAAAAGCAGACCTTTATCCAGAAGCTTCCAGGTGTCCTGGAGTTGATGGGGCACACTCAGCACCCAATTTTCACAATTTTATAAGGTCACCTAATTAGGATATCTAACAGGTACATCACATAAGAGATTCAGTTGCCCCAGTGACCCACTCACTGGAGTTAGTCTAAGGGGTTCTTGCCCCACTTTTTGGTATGAACTCTCAGATTCTGGTTAGAAAACAAAATATTCTTCTTGTAGGTCCTCTTCCTGACAATAAGACTATACAATATTTCAGGAATGTGTTTCGAAGGTCAGGTTATTGTTCTAAAATCTAAGAGAAAGGGTAGGAAATGTACTGTAGTTAATTAGGAAGATATGTAACTATATAATAGTAGTTTACAGAGCTACAAATATATGAAAAATGTTTAAAAAGTAAAAATCTTTTGGGCCTCAAAAGTAATTCCTTTTCTTGGCACAGCTGACATGGTTACTCATATGTCCCGGAAAACAAATTAACTCCTCCAGTAGATCACAATACAACACTGAGCTGATAACGAGAGATACACACATTTGTAATAAAAATGTAATCATTATTTATTTCCTCTGCAGTACTATGACTTTCTGCCTTCTGACCAGTCACATCCCAAGGTCAATAATTCAGCACTTCTGCAGCAGCCCTGAGAAAGGAGTCCAGCTATTAAGTCTCTGTTCCGCGATTCTTACCCACTGTTAGCATTTTTTCATTTTTGCTGGGTCTATTTACAGAGAGAGAGGTTATAAATGCTCAGTGAAAGCTAGAAACCAGCCTTCCTGTTGGTTTCACAGAATATTGTATTCAAACAGTGTTAGATCAGCTGGAAAACCAAATACAAAGTATTACTGTATAAATTATCATCTGTTTACATACTATCCAGACAGACATGATTGTTTACATATGGAAAAAGAGGAGGGAGAAGACCAGGAAAAGCCTGAGACAGGTTTGAAATAGACAAATCTTGAACCTATTCCTTTCAAGTCTGCCAATATTGAAAAAGTGACCTGGGATTTCAGGAGAACAAAAAAGGAGTTCTTCTCTTTGCAACAGCTACATGTCAGCAATGTTTCGTTTCAGACACGGAAGTAAATGTCCATTTCCTAAAGGCACCTTGAGACTCCAGTCATCACTTCATCATTTCCTGTGCAGAAGGGGAGGAGGAAAGGTGTAAGGATTGTGTGGCTGAGGCAAAATCCTTCAGCTGACTGCGAGGGGACCACAAAAGACAGCAACCAAGCCCAGGACAGCTCCCCTCCTCAACTGCGATGGTGTCAGCTGTATGAGATACAACCTCAGCCTGAGATGATCATCAGTCTCCTGGAGGCCTTGGCATGGGTTATCAGAGACCAACCATACAGAAATCTCTGTTAAGGGTTGTGGAGTGCTGTTTACAGCTGTTATGGTTTCAGGCAAATGGATTTGGTGCTTCCTTGCATAATTGCACTGATCAAAGGGTTTAAACATTCATGTGCTGAACTTAACATTCTTATTTCCTCCTGTGTTTTCACTAACCGTGCATTCTGTGATGGTTCAGTAGGAGTCACTAGCTCCCTGACCACTGCCTTTTCCAGAAAACACATTTTCAATATCTGAAATTCTAAGTAAGATCCATTCCCACAGAAGAAATCAAACTCCTCAACACCGATAAAACTGCCTTTTCCTTCCCTGCCACATCTCAGCCAGATGGTGTTGTCACCAGCACAGTTTCTGTGTAGCACAGTTAAATGATGGGCAGCTTGGCGATGTTTGCATACTTGTTGACATGCTTCTCCATCCCACATGGTTCTTGAAGACTGCATTCTTTAGGATGTTAACACTAGCAAAAGATGTGTCATGTCAAAGAATTTCCCTCAGGACAAGTTATAGTTTGTTAACTCCCCTAACTTGTTTCTACTATATTGACATTGACAAATATAAATCCCTATTAGACAATTAGATTAATTTATTTTCTTCTTGAATGTGTTTTATAATTACAGACAAATAATTTTCAGGGCTAAACCAATGCCTAAACTAGATGCATTTTCCTCCAGAGAACTGGAATGAATAGTTATTTACACTTCAGCTCTCTAATGGTCTGTTTTAAAGAATGAACACTTATTTTAATGTTGAGTTGAACAAAAGAGTAAGACAGCTTTGTGATTTAGACAACAGTTTTTTTCCAAGCAAACTTGGCTCACTCATTTCTTCTGGAATTGGAAAAATCAACATACTGCGCACAATTCAGCTGGAGTATCACTTATTTCAATTCAGTTTTATTAAGCAAAAACAAATTACCAGTTTATTCTAGCACTGCATGTCATATTTAAGCTGTAAGAAGAAAAATAAATGAACATGAATCAATTTAAGTTTCTTTTTTGTTAATTTATAGTCTGCTAGCTTACCTCGCTCTAATAGTACACTCGTACACATCAATAGCAAATTTACTCATCCCAGATGTTGAGTATTTTTATCACTAATATTTAATCTTATCCATTTTTAAAACAAAAAAGTATTTTTAAAAAAATAAAAAGGAAATTTGAGTTCTTATCTGTACCAACTATTAAGGCTACAAGTCAGAACAACTCCAAGACATTTGAATTGCCTGAAAATTGAGGTTTCTTGTAGTGCTTGGAGGGCTAATTCACTTGCCCTCCTCTCCTATGGCTAAATTGAAAACTATAATCATTCTTATTCTAAAATTGTCTTTTATGCCATTACCTCTGTTTTAACTGATATGCTGTAAATAAGCATTGACTAAATCTGGCTTCACTTAGCTTCACTATTTCCATCACTCTGCTGAACATCCATGCATACAATCTTCTGTCTTCTGGATTTGGTATGTAACCAAACATGCAATGACTTACTATGCTTGGAAAGCTAATGTAGGACAACACTTGCATTTCCTTAGGCATTGCTTGTTGCTCCCATGAAAAATAATGCAAAATTTTCAAATACTTCTATAAAATATAACCTGACACTTACCTGAAGGAAATTTGCTGAACACTCAGAAAAAAGAAAAGCTTGCTATAAAGTTTTGGCTATATAAAACTCTGTTAGAGAGCCATAACATTGAGTGGGATGAAAAGGCACATCAAAGGGGACAGATAATTCCCATTTCCAGCGAAAGCTATAGCTGCTGCAACCAAAAGACGGGATGGCAATTCCACAATGAGAGCTGAAATTCATATCTGGCTGATAGAAAAAGCCTAGTGGAGGGTGGGTAAGGAAGTATTCTGTGGTTGAAAGGAGGAAACAGTATGAGAGAAAGATGTATAGTTGACAGAAAAATATATTGCTATTCCTCTGTATTGTAATACATACCATGCAATTATTTAAAGAATTCTTTTTATCCCGTACAGATTCCATTGACCTAGCAAAGCTGTATCCTCACTTTGAGCTCCAAGAAAAACCATAGGATTTTTAAGGAGTTTTCAGACTCCCTTTTACATCCAAGATTTTTCTTCTTGTATGGATCATCCACAGCAGAGGTAACAGGTGTTTGTAAATTGGATTGCTTATCAGAAGAGCATTCAAACAGACTTCATATAATTTAGGAATGAATTTATTCACTTGCAGTCCTGGTAAATATGTATCAGCTTGAAAATGCCATTTTTGTTTGGCCAAGCTGACTCAGGTTGCATGCACATGATTACATAGAAATTATCTATACTAGTCTCCCCATTTCCAGAGACAGATTTTACTTATTTTGCTCCCACTGGAAAGATTCCAAAGTAAATACCCATTCTTTCTGCAATTCTTATTGAAAATGTGATGACTGCTGCTTTGCAAACTATCCCACTGGAACCCTGTAGGACATCTGGCATTCAGGTGATTTTGTGTGGATACTCATTATTGCAATCTAAATTTAAAATCATCTGGCATTACCACTTTGCTAAAAATTTCCCTCTTCAGCTCTATCATATAGTTATGGAATAATTCAAGCTGGAAGGTATCTTTGGAGGTCATGTAAGCCAACCTACAAACACACATACACAATCAAGAACAGAGAGATTGTTTCAGGACAACCTGTTTCACAGCTTTATAAAAGGCTTGAGCTTCACAAAAAGCTGGGTTGTGGGTGTTAGAGAAACCAGTATTGTGTATTTGGAGATAGGTAGTACATAAGAAGTCTGGTAATAAGGAGTCATACTAAAGTTAGCTTCTTTTTTGTTTCACCATATTGAATTTCTTCATGTCTGAACCTGTCTGTAATTCACCACTAAAGAAAAAAGTCCTATGTAAATAGTGTTGGTAAATATTGATAGCCCTCAAAGAGGATACAGTGAATTTTCACCTGTATACATAAATATAGAATCATGGAATATGCTGAGTTGGAAGGGACCCATCAGGATCATCAAGTTCGACTCCTGGCCCCGCACAGGATTTACTCCATGTGTCTGAGAACATTATCCAAACACTTCTTGAACTCAGAGAGGGTTGGGTGTTATGACCACATCCCCAGGGAGCTTGCTTCAGTGCCCAACACCCTCTGAGTGAAGAACCTTTTCCTAATATCCAACCTAAATGTCCCCCAACTCAGCTTCGTGCCATTTCCTTGAGTCCTCTCTCTGGTCATGAGAGTGACGAGATCAGTACTTGCCCCTCTTCATCCCCTCATGAGAACGTTGAAGACAAAAATGAGGAGTCCCCTCAGTCTCCCCTTCTCCAGGTTGAACAGAACAAGTGACCTCAGCCACTCCTCATATGGCTTCCCCTCTAGACCCTTCACCATCTTTGTTGCCCTCCTTTGGACACTCTCTAATATAATTTAGTATCTTTCTTATATTGTGGCACCCAAAACTCACTCGAGGTGAGGCTGCCCCAGCACAGAGCACAGCAGGACAATCCCCTTCCTTCCCCAGCTGGCAATGCTGTGCCTGGTGCCCCCCAGGCCTCCTGGCTGCCAGGGCACTATTGACTCACGTTCAACTTGCCATCGACCAGGATCCCCAAGTCCCTGCTCTCCAGCTTCTCATTCCCAGTCTACACACACAGCCAGGGTTGCCCCATCCCAGGTGCAGAATCTGGCACTTGCCCTTGTTAAACTTCATATGGTTGGTGATTTCCCATCTCTCTAATTTGTCGAGGTCTCTCTTGACCTCAAGGGAGTCAACAGCTCCTCCTAAATTAGTGTTGTTGGCAAACTCACTTAGTATTCCTTCAAGTCCGGCATTCAAGTTGTGAGAGAAACGACATTTTACAAGAACTATTAAGAGTCAATTGGAGCTTCTAATAAATTGAATTATACATACAAGGGTAGAAGAAAGATATACTTGGGGAAAGAATATACAACACCCAGTAAGAAAAGGCTTGCATGTCCCTTTAAACAATGTGCTGTACTTCATTTTCTTGTGGTTGTCACTTCTTTCTATGCAAGAAATGAAATGTGGGTCTAGTGAAATACTGTTATTTGGGTACCAGAAATGTTTCTTTTAAATACATCACCAAAGAAAACTACTGAAAGAGAACAAAAACTATCCAAATGAAGGAAGAAAATATAGTTTGCTTACATGCTTTTCAGCTGCCTGTAATGTTTTTAGTTAAGTCACTTTAGACTTAATTAATGTTAAATTAGTTCTATTTATCAGACTGAATGGAAGTGCTTAATACTGATGTTTGGCTATACTCTACTATAAAAAAGGAGTTTTATCAATCCCAAATAAGCAGAGAACCCAGGCTATGGATGCTAATGCATAATTTTGGCATTGCATGATTTTGCAAGCTGGTTTGCAAGTCACTGCAGGAACCCAAATTCCATGTAAATAAGATTCTCGCTGCCCCAACTTCTACCTCTTCTACCATCAGACAAGGGATAAACATATCCACAAATGTACACCTTGCTCAAGAAAAACACAAAGAAAGTATAATCATGGAAGAAAACACTCTTTTACCATTTCAATTATAAAGTGATGCAAAAAATTCAGCATGTATTTAGCATGTCCTTGGCTAAGAAAGGCTTCACACATTTTCTCCTGACCCAGTAACCTGGGATCTATCTACATCATTCTGCCTATAATATAAGACAGGTTCTTGTTGGTAAGCCAAAAATTGGATGAAATACTGGAGCTATTTTTTTCTAAAATATCTCTAATTAGAGGAAAACACACTGAAGAAGTCTGAGACCTCTACCATTTTAATAATCTGGTTTGAAATATGAACTCAGAAGTACTTGTAAAAGATAAAATACAGCATGACAGTAGAATGAATAGCAAGTGGGGGGCACACACCGCTGACAGAGTATGTGTAAAGTTCTATTCCATTTTAGGTGTGTGGAAACTTTTGATCAGCAAGCTCATCCCATCAAAGGACAACAGCATTTCTCCTGGGATTCACTATCTTCTAAAGTGACATAGGCACTGCATGCTGTAAACCACGCTCAAGCTGAGCATACTTATGTGTTACCAGGATTTTTCAGGCTGTAATTCTTCCACAATTTTGACATCTAGTTTGACAGAGATTTTTAAACAAACGAACAAACAAACACCAAACAAAGCTAATTTGCAAGCCAAGGAACCTTAAATATTTTGATTCCTAAGACCGGAGTTTCATCTAGGTGCAACATAATGCATCCATATGATAAAAGAAAAAAACATGGATAAATAGAAGTTAAATTAATAGACTATAAAGGACAAAGTTTTGAGCCTTCTAATGATTTTGTACCAAATGAAAGTATCTTTGCAATTAACCAAAAATAGGTGCCCAACTGTTAAAGTCTTTTGAGAAGTTCCTTAGTTCTCAATGCAATTTTAAAGACATAACAAATTATTGTGCACTTTATTCACTTGAGGAGGAACAAATGAATATCACCATTAGATCTGTTTCCCAAGTAGATGCATGTGCAAACACTGCTGGTGAGATCACTTTATGTATGCAAATTTAAAATCCATTTTAATTTAATTGTGAAGCACATGACTTTGAAACTCACTTTTTGCAAACTGTCATGCCAATAAAGCTGAATTACATAAATGTAGATTGAAAGTGAACAAAAAGGGAACACAAAAAAATTCTATAATTTAAAAATATGAATGACCATTCAACTCTGCTGCTACCAGAAAAAATTCCGTCATCTGTGTCCTCTTCAAAGTCATGCCCTTAAAGGGAAACTGAGAAATTTCCAGATGGCTATTCATTGTTCCCAAAAATGGTGCTGTATTATATACATTGTAAAATGAATACATTAATGCAGCTAGTTTATAACTCCATCAGGTGTAATGCTCTTAGCATCATTCTTCTAATGCATAAGACAAAGTGTACTTTTTCTTCCTTACAGTTTTCATTGGTAGTTTATATTCCTCAAGCACTTTTTAAACTTGGTATCACACTACACCTCTGAAAATCCATAATAAGCTTTAATATGTCATTGCAATTGATATGCAGGCATACTGCATATAGCCAGCAGTAAATTTTTGCATCTTAGGATTTTCTCAGGCAATCTGTGTATTTGTCAACAAACATATTTAGAACTCAATTTTTCCATATTCAAGGGTATAGGCTCTAGAGTATAGTATACAGAATTTTATACCTATTTGGTACATAGAAACATGAAATGCAGATTTACAGATATGGACAGAGTGCTTCACTCTAGCTATTCATGAATGTAGTGCACACACATCCAGAAATTAATACGCAAATCCTGGCTCCCTTGATGCTGTTGGCAGAATTCTTATCGATGCCCAAAAGGCCTAGTTTTCACCTGTGGTTACTGACCAGTAGACAATGTTTCTGCTGGCTCAAATTACAAAAAGACTGAGGAGACACCTAAATCTTAAACAACTTAATATTTTGAGGAGTCTGTGTCTTCTTTCTGACTGCAAACTTGAAAAGTTCTCTTTTTATAGCTCAGTTGAAAGTCTCTGGAGCCTAGGTGTATTTGCAACTCAGAATTCCTTTGGTTCCCAGTAAATAAAAATGTACCCCTTTAGATGCTCATCAATATTCAGAACAACTTAAAAAGGTAGCCAACTTTTAATATGGCCCAAAGAGCAAGTAGTTACCCAGACGGTCATTTCCGAGTCCTTATGTTATATGTGTGTTAGCCCACTGGTAGTAGAGTAACTAGTAACTAATGTAACTAGTAATTTAATGTAACTAATGCATAAACCATAGCACATTTGCACCAGATTATTCCTGTAGAGGTGTATTCTGCTTCTTTGATCACTAAGTATGCAGCTGCACACACACCAAAAAAAAAAAACTCAGAAAACTTTTTTAAAGCCTGAGTCGAATACATACTAGCGTTTTGACATTTTGTTCTTTCATTTCCATAGCATAATGAGTGACCCTGAGCTTAAACCACTGATTTCAGCTCCGTGTTACAAACTTTCTACACTCTGTGGACATTCAAGAGATATGGACTTCTTTCTAACACTGAGTAATTTTGCCTTTGGGGCAATATATGTTTTCCTGTCCCTGAAATATTAGTTCTTGTGTCCCCCATAACTTTCAGCTGTGATGCCACTGGTTTTGTACTCTTTATAGTGACAATTTTGATCCAAAATTGATAGTTGACTGAAGTCAAGTTTAAATGACAATATACCTCATTGATATTCAGAGAGAAATTTTTTGAGGGATGTTCCACTTGTATAATAATATTACTTCAGTTCTTCATTTTCTATAACTCTTCACTGATCCTTGACCCACAGAACTCTTACAGAGATGATAATTTTCACTTCCACTTTTGCAAATATTCCTGAGAGTGTGCAAACATTTAAAGATCATTACTGAACCTTTACCTAATCCAATTACATTTTCAGACTGGTGGGGGTTAATCTGATTCTGTGCTGGATTTTTTGTTTGGTTGGATCTGCTTTTGAAAGAATGTGCAACTCATTCTTCCACAAATGCTGTACTAGAAATATAAGCTAGAAATAAGCCAAGAGACCATACAACAGATAGAGCTATATCTCCACTTAGTATTAGAGACACCTGTAAATAACGTCCTAGAGCCTACCAACATCCAGGTAAATGTTATGCCTGACTTTCTGTCCCTCTCTTATTTGAATTAACACCAAACATAAAGATGACATTATCTATGTTCATGAGAAGAAGGAGCTGCATGAACACAAAACAAACAACAAACAAAACCCCCAAACATGCAAACAAGCAAACAAGCAAAACCTGACTTAGTAGTACATTTTCAATTCTCATGTCATTGAATATGACAATCAAATAACAACGCTATTCAATCATCGAGTAAAACTTGCCTTCCTTACCTTCATCCCTCTGCATATCAGTGTGATAATTCAAAACCCAATACTGAATCAAATCAGACTCTGACTTTGATGGTCCACCGATCCTAAAAATATTTGTTGCATTTTGCATAGATGAAAAGATTACTTTAGCTTCAGCTGAAGTGCTGTTCCACAGAGTTTGGTCTGTCTTCCCTCCTTTGCTGTTCCAGTTCTCCTTTCTTCTTCAGTACCAGTCCTTCATCAAGAGGTAAGTGTGTGACTCAAAATCCCTTTGGAATTATGCACTTTCTCCTCCCCTATGTTAGCAAATCCAGCAGATTCCCAAAGACCCAGGATCCACTGTTTCTCTCTATTCCAGTACACATCAAGTAATTTTTTTGTTACTTTTTCACCCTCTGTATGAAGAATCTGCAAGTTTCACACAACATTTAATCAGAAGGAAATGTTTCTGAGAATCATTTTTGATAGTCAATCTTTTACTTTGTTGGAGTTTTTTTTATCTTCATGCAATTATTGTAAATATTCAGTAAATCCTCTTCTAGAGCATGTCTCCGTTAGAGACACCGCTACTCCACCTCACTTTCACCTCCATCTATTTCTGCTAAATGAATTTTCCACTTTGAGATATTTCCATTTTCCTTGCATCATTACAGGACAATTGTACATATGATGATAGATGCAATTTCTCTAATTTAGACAGAAAGGAGCTTTGATCAGCATTCCAAATACATCTAACTATTGGGTATACAGAACTCCAAATTTTATTTAGCAGCATAGAACAGTCATCTCACACAGGGCTGATCTATCTCCAAAACTACTTTCCTTGAATCTACATTGGCATTTCATTAAACACTGGAAAAGAGTCTTTTCTGCTATTTCTTTTGTGCATGTAGTGTTAACATAAAAGAAATTTCTAAGCAGAGAGGTGTACTTAAGGTAAAGGGAGTACTTGACATTTATTTTTATTCTTTTGGGGGTTTTAATTCTGCCTCTGTCATGGATTTTTACCAAGGGATCATAAAAGATGACTTGAACAGGAAAGGAATCTAGTTGAAAAGATTTCTTACCAGCATGTCTAAATTTAAGAAACTTCAAACATAAATTCTAATTAACATACCTATAGTGATTGTGGTCATTTTCAAATGTTCAGATTGATTTCCCTGTGGGGTAGGTGTCCAGTACTATAGACATTCAGGAAAGTTTTCCAAGCTTGGGGAGGCATTCTGGCCACTTCAGTGAAGATGTAGCTGTCCTAAAAGGACAGAGACAAATAATTAAATTTTCAATTTCAGAGCTACATCCAGTTATAAAACATCCCCCAGAAATTGAGATGTTGAACAAAAAAATTTGTTGTTGATCTGTGTTTATCACCTATTACAAGTTCCTACCCTGCTACATTCTATCTTGTGAAGTTAATTTTATTCATAGCCAAATAGCACAGGTTCACTTCAGCAGAATTTAGAGTGTTTTAATGGTAAACAAATAAGATTTGGTTTCACAGTTATTCTGAGATTTTTCAGTGAATATTCATTCAATTCAATTTCATTGCTTCCACTTCATGCCAGAATTTCCTCATTTCATTTTCTTTCAGGAAAATTCTTCATTTCATGAAAGGAAATGAAGTCTTGAGATTTCAATGAGTATCATTTTGTGAAGTTTCAGTCTATTTCCCTGCACTTCGTTTCATTCCATTCCATTTCATTGTTTCCACTTCATGCCAGAATTTTGGTTTTTTTCACATTAACCTTTAAACAAGCTTGGGGCTGTCACTGAAGTGCCCATCCCCATGCATGGATCTAATCAGAAAGATGTGGAGGCAGCAATGTTGTGGCCCTGCCATGATCTTCTTGGCATGCGTTTTCCAGCTCCAGTGTGCCTGGAGCTCTAGGCCCTTTTCCTCTCTCAACCCGATCTCTAAGCCGAATGCCTTCTCATCACTGGGGCTGAGGTCCCCATCACCATGGGTGGTCCAGATTAGAAAGATGTAGAAGCAGCAATGTTGGGGCCCTGCCAGGATGGCCTTTGCATGCTTTTTCCAGCCCATATTCCTGGAGGTCTAGGCTCTATTACTCTCTCAAGCCTAACCCAAACTCTAATGGCAGCTTGGCACTGTGACAGAGGTCCTTACTGCCATAGGTGGCACAGACTCTGGAGCCAGCAAAGTTGGAACCCTGCTGTGAGGAAAATTCTTCATTTCATGAAAGGAAATGAAATCTCCAAATAGGGAACAAAGTGAACTCAACACACAGAAGAAGAATTATGATGAAATGAAATGCAATTACAAAAAAAAACCCAAAAAAATCTGAAATTAATTGAAAACATTTAAATGGAATGGGATGACATGAGGTGCAGTGAAAAGTCCCAAAAATTTCCACAATGACACTCACTGAAGTCTTGAAATGAGGGAATTAATTTGTCTTGGAGTGATTTATGATGATAGTCTATTCCCTGATCCTCTGCTTTATGCCCAAAAATGCTTGCTGTATCTTTAAAGGTGAGGGGTCAGGGGAAGGGGGAGCTTTGGGCTCTGTAGCAGACCTTTTTCAAAGCCTCGCTCCCCAGACATCCGGGGTGCAGTGCAATCTGGTTTTGCTTGCCTAGCTTGGTTTTGTTGGTCCAGGCAAGAAGTTTTTCCCTTCACTGGCCTTGGAGAAGCTGCAGCAGCAATCTCTCAGCTTCCTTTGAGGTGAGCTGAAGTCCAGCTGCTGGTCTGAGAGCAGAGAATCAGGTCTGGTGGGAGAGCAGTCACTCGGGACTGGCAGGAGAGGGGCCTCTCCATCCNAAAAAAAAACCCAAAAAAATCTGAAATTAATTGAAAACATTTAAATGGAATGGGATGACATGAGGTGCAGTGAAAAGTCCCAAAAATTTCCACAATGACACTCACTGAAGTCTTGAAATGAGGGAATTAATTTGTCTTGGAGTGATTTATGATGATAGTCTATTCCCTGATCCTCTGCTTTATGCCCAAAAATGCTTGCTGTATCTTTAAAGGTGAGGGGTCAGGGGAAGGGGGAGCTTTGGGCTCTGTAGCAGACCTTTTTCAAAGCCTCGCTCCCCAGACATCCGGGGTGCAGTGCAATCTGGTTTTGCTTGCCTAGCTTGGTTTTGTTGGTCCAGGCAAGAAGTTTTTCCCTTCACTGGCCTTGGAGAAGCTGCAGCAGCAATCTCTGAGCTTCCTTTGAGGTGAGCTGAAGTCCAGCTGCTGGTCGGAGAGCAGAGAATCAGGTCTGGTGGGAGAGCAGTCACTCGGGACTGGCAGGAGAGGGGCCTCTCCATCCCAGCCCCAAACCAGCCCCAAACCTCAGGAAGTTGAGCCAGGGAGAGAAAGCACACCAAGAGTTTCCAGCCCAGCTGCTTCATCTGCGTGGAGAGGAGGTCAGCACCAGAGAGTCACCAGATTTTCATCTGTTGCCTGAACTGCTGCGTAAAGCTCCTGTTTGGTTTTCTCCCTGAAAGAGACGCCAGTGCTATCTTGTACCACGTGTCTCATCATGAGTGGGTATTTTCCCTGGCATTTTGGGTTTTTGTTCCGTATGTGTGAGGGGGTACGGTCTACAGTTTAATATCTAGGGGTTGTTTGTTTTTTTTTTCCCTTGCTTTCTGGGCATTCGCTTTGTTAATAAACTATTGGGGGTTTTTTTCACTTTCATTCATTAATATTCATTTCCTATTGGTGGAAAGGGATTGTTGGAACACTTTTAGAGGAAGCAACTCATTCCCGAGTGTCTTCTCCTAAATTTGTCTCTAAACTGAGACAAGGCTGATTTTACTGCTCCGCTTAGGGTTAGGCATACACTTACGGTTAGGATCGAGCAAACCACAAAACCTAGAGTTCCAGGGATACTGCAGCTACAAAAGACATGCCAAGGGGAGTACAGCACCATCCCAGCATTGCTCCCTCCACATCTTACCTCTTGGCATTACCCATGTGCTGGGCGCCTCAGATTTAGGTGGAACAACGTTGGGGCCTTCCCGGGATCACCTTTCCGGGATCACCTGGATGTCTTTTCCAGCCCCACTGTTCCTGGAGGTCTAGGCTCTTTTAGTCTCTCAGTGCTAACCCTAACCGTAACAGCAGCTTAGCACTGTGGCAGAGGTCTTTATTGCCATAGGTGGCACAGATTAAAAAGTATGGAGCTGGCAATGTCGACATCCTGCCGTGAGGAAAGTTTTCATTTCATGAAAGGAAATGAAATCTCGAGATTTCAATGAGTATCATTTCATTAAATTTCAGTTAGTTTCGTGGTACTTCATTTCATTCAATTCCATTCCAGTAATTTAACTTCTCCTAAACATTTTCATTTTTTTTTAATTTCATTTCATTATATTTCCTTTTCTGTCTTTTCATTTAACTTCTCTCCTTGCTTCCTCATTTCATTTCCTTTCATGAAATGAATTTCATAAAAAGAAATGAAATCTCAATATTTCACTATCATTTCATCCCATTTCTGTCCATTTCTCTGCACTTTGTTTCATTCCATTTCATTTCGTTGCTGCCACATCATGCCAGAATTTTCTTTTTTTTCCATTTCATTTAATTTCATTATATTTCCTTTCCTGTCTTTTCCTTTAACTTCATTCCTTGATTCTTAGCTGTGCAAATTAAATAACAAATGTCTTTTTTTCTTTTCCTCACCTTCGGAAGATTGCTGTATTATGATAATTTATTAGAGGGGAAGGCTTAAGAGAAAATTCTATTCCACAACTCTGTATTTTCATTATAATTTTTTCATTTTCTGAATAGCTGCATATTGATGGAAAGGGAAGAAGCCGCACTTTAAAAAAATGCTAAAATTAAAGATTCAGATTTCTCCAAATCAAATCCCCTGTTTTTCCTTGCAAGAGCTACTGGCCAAATTCTCTCCACATTTTTAAGTCTTTTCCACTACTTCACAAATGTCATTTTCAGTAATCAAAAAATGCCTGCAAGCATTAGATTTGAGTTACAGACCATGCCTACAGTAGTCAAAAAGCACTTATTGTGATTCTGACTTCTAAGTTCAAAATAAATATAATCTTCAGTTCATTGTCAATTAGTCCAGACCCCATGGTTGTGTGAAATCCAGTAGTAGATTAAGTTGAACTCCATGACCTTAAAGACTTTTTCCAACCTAAACAATGTACGGTTCTTAGAACAGTCACCTCACTGCCGTCATTCACCTTTATTAAAATGCAAACCTTTACTTAAAATGGAGGAGAAATCAAGACTCAACTAAAAAGCACACGACATGAAAATCCAGATAGCTATTTTTAAAGGAAATAAGTATTCCATATCACAAAATCAAGTTTAATTGGATACTTATGCTTCAGATGTTCTCAAAACACTGAGTCTAAAATGATAAGTAATATCAGAAATAGAGGCAAAATCTTGTTATAGATAAATGGGCAATAATATTATGACATTATCTGTTTCTCATATCTGTATTAAATTCCTACACATACTTTCATAGTTGAAGTTTTGGTTTATTACTTCTCACCTATTTCAATAATGAGTTTATTTAAATGCAGATTTATCTCTCAAGTCATTTTGCTGCTGTAGGCACTCATCTACCTCAAAATACTCACATTAGGTAACCACAACTTTTACAGAAATCTCTCTAGTAACTGTTGGAGGTGGAAAGGGGAAGATAAGTTTTCATGTTTTCATACATTGCTATGTGTATTGCAATAATGTTCTTAAATTGATCCTAACTTAGAACAATATTAAATAGAATAATTTAAAGTCTATATGAAAATAACATTAAAGTGCAACTGAAAGCAGCTTTTAAATGTCTTTTGGTTTTTTCTTTAAATTCCCGTGATTACCAAAAATATATTAGACCTGTGATAGGCTTTTTCGAACAGCTTTAAAAGCCCATTAGCCTAAAAATATTAAAAGAAGCAGATATTTCTGAATAACTAGGTTATATTTCTCTAGGACTACAATCAAGCTCAGTTCTCTTCCTCATGATCAAATTATTAGCAGGTGTTAGTTGCCTCAGGGAAGTACTATCTGTTTCTTAGTGACTCTCTCCTTAAACTCACCATCTATAGAGAAGAATATTTGCTTACAGAATAACAGAATTTCAACCCAGGGCAAGGAAATCTGTAGAGAAAAATATTGTATCACCTTTGACTAGAGAAAAGAAAAATGTTTTGCAATTTTTAATGTCATTTAAGTTCACAAAATCCCACGAAGGACGCAAATTTGGAGCCATATAGCAAAGCATTAAGTAAGAATTCCTAGCTCAAAATGGTGTTTGTTTCATAAATGTCACCACAATCAGAACCCTGATCAATTTGATTTTAATGCTAAGCTGAAATCAAAACCTCCTCAGGCAGCTGTATCAAATCACTACATCAGTTTAAAAAGTTCAGCAAAGGAGTAGTGTACATGAACTCCCCTTTTCATACCTTGAAGTTCTCCTTGCAGTGGAGACCATATCTTATTTTTTACAAAATTCTTATCCGCCAACTGTGGAGGCCAGTGGACCTGCTGGATAAGGAATGAAGGGAGTCCTGGNGTGTGTGTGCAAGCGTGCTGGTTACACAGGGAGATTTCCTTGGAGACATTTTTGGGAAGGTCGCAGCATTTTACCACCCAAACTCAACGCGACAGCCAATCTTTGCTCTTCTCACAAACTCAGATAAGACCCAAGTAAGCAAATCAACTACCTTCATTGACTCAACTTCTTCAGCACTGAAAGAGACAATATGAATATGCCTACTTACTGAGGATGTCTGCATGCTGATATATATCCTACTCTGCTTCCACAGGAACCATGGAGAACAGGAAATGCCATTTCTTCAAACAGTGACTCTGCATACACTTCCATTTCCTGCTTCTGCTGGCAAGCAAACAGCTTCAAAAATCCATTATCAGGGATGGACTATATGGCTGCATAGCACCATGTGCACCCTAAAAAGGATCACAGAATCAGAGAATATATCAAGTTGGAAGGGTGCCACAAGGATCATCAAGCCCAGTTCTTGGCCCTGCATATGACCACCCCAAGCGTCACACCACGTGCCCTGAGAGTGTTGTCCAAATGAAAATGCATTGTTGAGAAGTCCCAAACTGCAAAAAGTATACTGGCAACAGCATGGGATTCCTTTTCTTTTTTGCCCCAGGGTGCTCCCAA
>WEIT01042050.1:6216-18191 GCA_013389985.1 Dryoscopus gambensis | reverse complement strand
GTCCAAGGCGGGAAAATCCACCCACTGGATAGCTATGGTCTGATTGATATTGCGGAGCCTCAGCCTGGGAGTAGGCTGAGCCACCACCACAAGCACAGACTACTCTGCTGAGTGAGCAGCAAGGGCAGGAAGAGCACAGACCTGTGCTGAGCGTAATAACAATGGGAATGGAAACAAGGCAGTAAGAAAGCTGGAGTCAGACCAGACTTTCACACGAAACAATTCTGAAGTCCTGTAATTAGCGTGCATTAATTTGGTACGTAACTTTCCCAGTCTCCTCCAAATTGTTCAACTAACTGGAATATCGTTGTAAACCCTGACACACTTCTAATGTCTGCCTCTCTTCCAGTGAAAAGCCGTCGTGTGCTGGTGACAGTGCGGCCATTCTTACAGGAACAGACAATGATTTCAAAGTATGAAGTGACTTCGCTGTGACGTGTTAATTAAATGTTCAGATGTTACAGATGACCTTTTCTCATTTTTGATGTTATGTGAATGTGAACCAAGACAAAACTAAGGAGAGTGTCTGGAATGCATAAACACTTTACTGAAAAGAGAAAAAGATATTATGAAGAATATCGAATATGTAATTTATAAAATATAAGCATACAAGTCTGTATTTGGAATACTGCTTGTGCATCGTGAAAAGATGCTGAAATATTTTCTCTCAGATCCTACAGAAGGGTATTACTATAGCAATTTTCACTATTTTTTTAGAAGACTCATGAGCAATACCTTTGTAAAAAGTAAATTATTGAGGTTTTTTCTCTGTTGCTACCTACATAATTTCCCAATGTAGACAAACTTAGAACTTCATTAATTTGTATATGTACACTTACATTTACATACATCTTCCTTTGTATAAAAAGATTTAATTTTTAAAGAAAGAAAGGTCATAGACCAGTCCTGTGAATAACTTTTCATCTCAAGTCCCATGCCTTACATCTGCAGGTCTGAAAATGCAGAGGATTCACAGGGGCACATAACTTCATCTGGAGAATCAGTTATTACTAACCACCATTAATCATAAAATCCCATGTCAGAATCAAAACCCTCTCATGAAATCAGTCAGCTGTATGTTTGAAAATTGGGGGACAATTCTTTAGTACCCAAATATCTTGTACTGGCCACCTTACAATTGGTGTAAAAAATTAACCTACCCAGTAAAAAAAAATAAAGTAAACTAAAAAAATTACATGGGATTCTTTACTTGTACTCATGCCATTTTAATAATCATCAGTTTGCAGATGATACTTTTCTGTACAATAATCTAGATGAGTAGATAGCAAGATAAAACAAATATATGCCCAAAAAGGGACACATTAGGCTTCAATATTATAGATTGGCTAGGGGAAAAAATTTAAAAAGAAGTTTTTTCAAAAGCAAGAAGTATTGAATTCTGTCCTTTCGAAGTCAGCAGGCACGTATTTAGACTGCAAAGCTCAGCTCTGCACTTGGGCAATGCTGAACGAGAAAAGATGACAAGCAATGCTCGTGTGTGGTTTCTGTGCCCAGAGGTCAACATGGTGAAGATCTTTCCTCTAAGTCTTTAAAAATCTCTCTAAAACTACAAATGGCGGAGCAGTTCTTCAGCTCAAGCAAACTGTCACAGCAACAATTAAGTCAAGGGTGCTTACAGGTATTCATACCAACAAACAAATAGATTATGTACACAAAATGTAGTATTTTGTTAAAAAGACTATGTGTCAGTAAAGGACATATTTAATTGCTACTTTTTCAAAGGTCAATCTGCAATACAAAACCTATTCTCTTAAAAAAAAATTAGAATTTAAATACCATTTTCTCTTCATTAATGACCTCATCAAACAGTATCATGTTGATTTGCCTTTTTTTCTTGACTTCTGAAAGTTGAAGTCTGTAAAAAGACCTATACATTTTTTTGCTATCAAAAAGGCTGCTGAAGCTATTACTCAAGAAAGTTTCATGAAAGCTTGATTGTCAGGACACAATACTTGTCCTGTTCTAACCAGTCACTAGAGATGTTAGATGTTATTTGGCCGGCTGAATAGGTTACATAGTTGTGTGCTCTTAAATTCAAAACCCTCCAAAGACATAGAGCACATTTTTTACCCTCCTGAAGTACTTGTGAAAGAATTCTGCAAATGGACTGCAACAGAGTTGGGAAAGGATCACATAAAGTGATTGTAGTAAATTCTGCTGGTCTGGCTTTCTCACATTGTACACAACTCTGGCTTTCACTATGCTGTTACTCACTGCTTTTTTAAAATGATGCTTTAAAGCCAAATGACTAGAAGTAATGAACCACATTAGCCATTTTCTGCTAAGGTCTTTCTTTTAATCTTTACCACAAAAGTATCAGCAGCAATATTGACCTGCCATTCAGCTTAGAACCTGCTTCTTTGCTTCCTTTTTGCATATTTAAAACAACATTTAAACCACACTTGAACAAGTGATGTTTAGTCACATCAGCATTCAAACCCTGACTTGCACTGAGTTCTGCAATGCCAGCAAGCCACTGCTTGTTATTTTTGGCAGTTTTCTGTGTATTCTGCATTGCTATGTCACAAACTGTTGAAAGAGTCTTTCAGAGGGGGGAAATTTTCTAAGAAATAATATCCAGTGTTGCCCAAGAGACAGAGACTTCAGGACAACCATGCAGTAGTGCAAACATATTTGATGAATAGTCTGTATCATCTGCTTGCTCAGTATTCCAGTTTAAATTATAGGTGTAAATTCACCCGTACAATTCTCAGTAAAGTCTGGTGAATACCAAACTCATGCAACACAACAAATTCTGCACTGTCCATCTGTAATGAGAAATTGAGCTATGACCTTTACTTGTCATATACAGAAGCTCCAGAATCAAAAATAAAAAGGAAATTACCTTATTTCCATGCCAGTATTGATTATTGTCAAATTAAATTTTACAGAAAAACCATTTTTTAATGCTTCTTAAATAAAAGAAGTTGTTTCTACAGTTTCTTTACATCAAAGAGAAAATTAACAAGTCTAGGGCTCCTACCACAACCAGATGATTTTAGGTTTTTTTTAGCTGAGATACGAGAGTGCTGTTTTAAACTTCTTTTGGAAGACTCACATTTTCTACCATATAAACCATGCAAGTCAAAATCTCATTGCAGGGATCTGGCCTGAAAGGAGCTCTTCACTCTCAGTTTGCTAGGTTTTTAGCTCTATCAGCTCAATTCATGAAAGGTTTTCTCATCTTTTATTCAAAAAATAGTGAAATCTCTAAAGAAAACTCTGTTCTCTCAAATTCCCACCTTCATGCTGGCATTGGCCTTTGATGATGATCAGTACCTTTGAGAAGGGAAGTGAGAGGTCAGGAGCTTTCAGCATGTGGTGGAGACTTTATGAGAGAGGAGATTGTCTTCGCAGGGAAAATCCAACTATCCCTGAATAAAAGTCAACACAAGGCAAAAATAACTATAGAAGAATTTCATTTGCTAGTTACTGAAGGGCAAATCCTTAGAAGATTTCAATTTCTGAATACGAGAACTAAGCAAGTATAAAATAGAAATGCTAAAAGGTTTCTAAGCTGAAATTAAAGTTCACATAGACATTTTCCAGCTTATGGCGCAATAACAGAAATATATTTGTTATGGTAAACAATATTGTAAAGCCCAAAGCTGAGAATCAGATTTGGAAAGTAAATATTTATTCTTTTCCCTTTTAAAAGTTGAATTAAGGAAAATTTTCTCCTATAATTTTGGAAGTTATAGACAAAAAGCCAGTTTCATATTGCAATAAATTTCCATCTCATTTGTATTTACCAAGTGAGGTTATTACACTGACTATGTAATGTGGAATAAGCCACTGCAGCATCAAGAAAGACATGGCCAAGTGCCAGAGAACAAACACAGCTTTCCATCTTTTTAATTCCAAGCCCACTGTTTAAGGATATTAAAATACAATTTTGAAAGGTTATTTTCTGTCCACAGCACAGGAAAATCAATATGCCAAGCTAAAAAAAATCTGTCAGAAAAACCAAGATGCACACATGCAGGTCTCACTCTCTTACTCACACATGCATAAGCATGCACAAAATTACTACTGGAGAAAGGACAATGGCAAACAATATCCGGTGACCCAGAAACAGCAACGCTTTTCTATCGAATTTTGCATTTATTTTTTTTTTCCCTGGGATACGACGTCATTCTGTATAAACAGTATATAAAAAATGCTATTCCTTTAATCTATGAAGCATTTATAAGACTTCAACATGAGCCTTTCACTGAGAGCTTAGACAAATATTTAAATTGGTACATAAATGACTCAGACTACAAGGCAAGCCCAGGCTACTCTAAAAATAAATGTTCATGGACAATAAGCCCATCCAACCAAAAGAGAATTTTAAAAAGCCACAGAATATATAATGTCTCTCAGAATAGTACAGACATATCTGGATGAATGGCTATAATTTTCTCTTTTCATAGAGATTTTAAGACAGATAACCATTTCCAGAACACTAAAGAATGGAGCAATTGTCTAAAAGTGACCTGCACACCTGTAAAGGAGATCAAATCTTAATTGATACCTAATTGTAATATTTTTCTTCCTCCTTTGCAGCAGCAATACAAGTGTGCATATGTTGCTGTTCTCTGTGAGGGAACATGGAAAAGTTTCACTTATGAAATGAGGACAGTTTTGCATTTCACTGTAATCAGATCAAATTAGGGCAGGTGGCAACTCTGCAGGCAACGTAATTATGAAAAATGCCTGTGTTCAATACAAACTGTCCTTCCAGTCTTGAGGTCTAATAGGACATCATAGTGCAATCTTTTTATGTTTTACTGGCAGCTCAGAATACAGAAGTCCACGGAGGGGGGGACTACATACTGCTCTCATTTTTTGTCTGTGCAAATCCAGACAAATAGTACATATGTTCTTCAATATTTGCTCTAACATAAGAAGCAGAGTGATCCTGGGAGTGCAAAAGCTGGTGTGGGATGAAAACTAAAGTTAAATACAGAAGAAAAAGTAATTAAGTCACTAGTCAGGTCTAATTCTAATAACATTGTGTGAGACAGGCTAATCCTGCATTGCAAACAGTGATTCGTGTTTCTACTACAAAAAACCTGACAGGCAGGCATAAATACAAGAGATCATACTGTCTATTCATCTAACAGAAAAGAATTGGAACGACCTGAGAGATTCCCCAAAGAGAAAGTGTTAAAGATTTTTCTGATTTTGTATTGATATACTGGCCCTATTCTTGAACAGATTGCTCATGATGAATAGTTGGCAAAACACATTTGAAATAAGCTGAAAATTTAATGCAAAATTCTACTCTACATTAAAGGGATGATACAGCCAGGTTCATTTAGAATATTACTCCTCTGAAGACACCCCAAGCACTACAATAACAAATGTTATATCAAAGATGCACTCGGCAACAAATGCAATATGAGTCTCTGTGAGGTGATTTTTCAGTATGTCAGAATTATAATATGACTCCAAGGAAACAAATTAAGCAGCACAAGCTTGGCTGTTGGGATCACTTTATTAGCAATACAGTGTTTTCTCATAAAGAATGCTTTTCTTTGGATCTGTCAATGAGATGGTCTATCCATTTTATGGTGCACGACTTCATATTTGCCTATGAAATAAAAGAAACTCTCTTTCTGCAACATTAAAAAAAATTATCGAGAATAACAAAAAAAAATCCTGATCATTTTTACTCTACTGCTTAAGTCCAGCCCAGTGTGGGTTTTCTTAATCAGCAGGGATAAACACTTTAATCACAAGGGATAAAACTATTACATTAGTACCAGTGAAGAAATACTGACTGATTTCTACCTGGTGGAGCAATATCTATTTTTAAAAACCCATAAGTTTCTGCAAAATATTGAAAAAAATTCTGCTCTGGTTAGTCATCATGCTGCTATAAGAATTGATTAAATTTTTTCCCTTGTGCATAAAAGAGAAAACAGCCCTTGCCAGGTGGACAGGCCCTTTCAGTGAGTCAGAGAGGGATGCTGCGCTTGCACTGTGGTGATAAAAATCCAAGGCTGTCACAATTCACCTGAAGCTCAGTGGCTGCAGTGGACTAGGAACCCAGTGGGAAATGGATATGCTTTACTATGTGCAGGGCAGGAGAGAACCCCCACAGCTCAGCATTATGCCATCAGACTCATTGCTACGCTGAAGTGAATTAGTGCAAGCAATTTCATGAGATTATGCCAGCAATTTGGTACAGAACAGCTGCCACACCACACTGCAGGATTCTCCCTCTAGTTTTTACTTACATGACCATGAATAACTTCTGAGTTAATCCAGAGCAACAGAATCTATCCTTGATCTCTACCACCTTACACAGAGACATGCTATGCCTTGTAATTAATTGGTCTTTAAACTTTTTTTAAACTAAAAATAATTCCATTATCACAAGTCCAATATATCTTCATTAAATCAGACACTCTATACAACACTATTATTTGAATTCATCTAATATTTTAATTATTTCCCCTATCTAGACCATGCCCATTATTACCCTCATCTACAATTTTTCTTCTGTATTCTTTCAACAGTGTAGGGTTTCTAAGCTGTGAGCCTGCAGACAGAACAGACAGGTAGGTATAGGACCAAATCTCCAACCTTTGCTACTGCATATATGAAACTCCACAGGGTACAGAGTCCAGCTGCAGAGGGCTGTGGGGGCGTGCATGTGGTTTTTTCCCCCCTTCCCTTTGGTAATAAGTACTGCTGCATTAATCATTTCCAGTCACCAAAAAAAATTTTTTTTGAAAATTTTTACTATTGGGATTCTAAACTGTCATAGTTGGGCACTATGAATGCTGATGCAGACACTAGAAATCGAGACTGCAATGTCACTGAACTGGATGCTAACATTTAATCAGGTTGATAAGCCAAGTAAGTAAGAACTGGTGTCCCCCAGGAACCCCCTTTCCCTCCCACATGCACGGCTCCTCTTTGCCCAGAAACAGAGAAACAGAGTTCAGACATGAGTGTTCCTCTGATTTTCTTTTTCTTTTACAAAACGGAAAGTCAAGTTATTGAAACTAATGATAAGGTTCAGCTTTCTTTTTTCCTGATATCATTAATATGTTCACTTGATTTTGCTTCATTTCAGGAGATCACTGAGCTGCAGTTGTAAAAAATAACAACACTAGGTCTCATCGCTTGTACATTTACCTTTTGACACCACATTAACTATTTTTTTCTGTAAAGTACTGCTAAGCAGTCATTTATATGTGAAGTACTGAACTCTGTATACCTTCTACCTTTCAATATTACACTCCTTGCTATGTATTTTCCACTCGTGTCTGTTATGTCATGGATCAGAAATTCATTCCTTGTACTTCTGTCTGGCTCCAGAATACCATCATGCATGAAATTTCAGAGACACTTTTTTTCCTAAGAATTATTGGATATACAGCTATAAAAGCATACATAAAAGCTAAAAGCCCTTAGAAATACTTGGAGGGGAAACAAAACATCCCTTAAGCATCAAATCAGTTGGAAATTCTTCATGCTGCTCTTCTATATCAATTCCTGCAGGATTTGCTTTCTATTGTAGCTTAGCTCCTGTCTGCTTCAGGAAGAAGATCGTCAATTATGATAAATGATTCTGTATGGCAGGATTTAGACTCACACTACAGAAAACTATATCTAATGAGATTATCTGATTCTTTCTTAAGGATCAATAATTTATTTATAGACAGGGGTGTCAAAGGTTAATTTTTAGTGCTTTACTCACCCAGCTATCCAGCACTCAAATGACTTGTAAGAGACACGCAATCAGAACTGGCTAATCCACATCAGCTTGTTTAAAAAAAGTGTCAGATTAACAAATCAATGATGCTTACACACTACAAAATTGGTTTCCACTTAAAAGCTGACTGGATTTACACAGTTCACATGCAGCACAAATCCTGTTCTCATGTAATTTAGCAAAGATTCTGGGCAAAGTGATTCTCCCCTCTCTTGTCAATTTCCAAGACACAAACTGGCCAGCAGAAATCCGATTGCAGTTTGATGGATGTCTATTGAGGGAAACGGGAGGAGGGGAAAAAAGAGAAACGTAGGATTTTTGATGTTTGGCTACAGGTCACTGATCATTTTCCTATCTCTGCTTCCACACATACCTGTGACTTTCTATTTAGAGAGTTTTTCCCTGCTTTACTGGTTTTACCAAGAAGTATGCCATGCCTAACTTGTGACACATTGATGCTACATTCATTCAACAACCCAGTGCACGGGTTGCATGAATGTAATATTGATGAGTGCTACATTCATGTTTTTTTTACCCATTTATCCATTCAATTCTGCTCACACCTCTTGCAGTCATTATAAGAGAGTCAAACACACGGCTGCCATCAAGCAGTCTCTGGACTTGAATGCAAAGTAAACTTTGCTGCAACAATTTCTTTGCACATGTTGTTTCTCTCTCTTTTTCCCTTTCTAGCTGTGTATTTATAGATCTCCTTTGAAGGTTGCAGAGCATTATCTAGTTTTATTTTTTGTTACTTTTGGATTTTGATGGAAAGTGGGTTTTGGGAACACAGCATAATTCAGATCATTAGGACTATATCCTCCTTCACTGGGACAATAACAAATCAAGGTGGCAAACATCTGAAAGGTACAATGATATTTTTTGTGCAATGGCCACTGAATTAGAGCAGTTGTGATATAAAGCTGATTCAGATGACAGGTGCCTTATCAACTGAAACTCCAGCAACTCTAGTAGTAGTTTCCTAACTCCTTTCTATACCTGGAAAATATCATCAGAAGACAAACATAAATATTTGCAAAGAAAAAAGATACCACAGTGTCAGTTTGCATTTTTTCAGTCTTATATCTGCAGATCCTACTGAACTGAAGGTTAATGCTAACATTCAAAGACAGACTGTGCATAATCTAAGAGGACATGCGACATTTTTATGTTTCATGCTTTGTGTCTTTGTTCTTCAGGACAGTCTCATGTAGGAAAGTAAGCTAATGTCATTGACTATCTCAATATTAAATAGATTAATAAATAAATAGAGGCAAAGCAAAACATGACGGAAGTGGCTGAAATAAGTGGCATGTACACAGTACAGTAAACAACTCTGCTGAGCAGCCTTCTAATTTGTTCCAATCTACCACAACCAATTACTTCTGCCTCGGAGACTCCTTATCACAGATTTTCCAAGCCAGCTACCCTCTATTCCTTGATAAAAGACATAGCAGTATTTCAGAAAATTGCAGATTAGATAAAGAAGAAACCCAGTGTTAGAAGTAATTGCCTGCATTTTTTCCCTCAGCTATCCAATCCTCCATCGAAATATTTGAAAAGCTACCTTCCAAGTTAGGTCTTGGTAATCCATCTGTATTGGCTACAAAATAATAGGCTTGACAATATTGTAGAGCCATTTTTCTTAGCATTACTGTCTGCTAGAAAAACATGGGAAAATAATCTTTGAAAGGTCAGCAAGAGCAAAAAAGGACTGTGTTGAATTGGACCTCCACAATACTGGCTGGACATTACACACACACAACAGAGTTGCAACACTAAACTCCACAATGCACAAAAGGTAGAAGTCATTCAACCCTGCTTCTTCATCCTTCCTCTTCCTTCTCATCCCCTCTTCTGGGAAAGAAAAGGTATCTTTGGTTTGGGAGAAGCTGGAGCTGGCTGCAAGTACTATAGATAAACAATTGTACTGAACCTAACAAAGAATCCATCTCTCAGTACCCTGTCTCTGGCACAAGTCAGTAACAGATGCCATGAGAAAAGCATAGGAAACAAGAAAAGTGTTAAATATGTCTGTATTTCATCCTTACCTGCACACTGACACTTAGGGGCATTCTCTGGTAGAGGATGCAATCAGATCCCCTTCCTCCCTCTTGGGAATTCTCCATTAATGTATCTAGTCACTTTGAGAAGCCTGAATAATTTCGGGTTCTACAATATCCTAAAGCATTGAGTTCCATAATTTCAATTTGCAGCATGTGAGCTTCCTTGGTTTGCTTTATATGTGCTACCTTCTAGTTGTATGGCTATCTCCAGTTCTCACATAATAAGAATGGGTAAATTCCTATTACTTTTTTCCATTCCCCGTATGATTTTAGAAAATGTCATCACATCTTGATCCAGATGACTCTTGTCAGAACAAAAAAATAAGCATTTCATCACACACAAACTATCCCTTATCTCCAGCCATGCTCGCTGCTCTATGTTTAAATGATAGCTAGCACTTTCTTTTTCAGAGACAATAACCAAAACTGCTCTTGGAATGTGCCAAGCAGGCTGCACTCTTGATTTTCCATGGAGAAAAAACAATTTGTCCTTCCAAAAAGCTCCTAACACCTAAACTGCCCTTTTGATTTTCACTTAGTGCTCAGATGATATTTTCAGTGAATCACCCAAACAAGGGGCCAAACAAATGAGGCAGCAGATGAGAGACCAGTGCCACCCTGTCTGCTTTTGCCCTTGGAAACTCCGAATGATGCCACCTCTGCTTCCTGAGATGGCTTACTTGAAAGCCTGTTCAAAAACACTAGCAGTGTCATGCTGCCAGTCAGCTCTGTAAACTGAACCGGTTTGTTACTCATCCTTGCACCTGGGCAGTGCAGCAGCACCACTGCAGCCAGCTCAGGACATGGCCATGTAAGTCCATTAGCCCAGCTTACCTTCGTGGCTCCATGTCAGCTTGCCCCAGCACTGGGACTTCCCCAGTGATCCCAGGACTGTGGCTAACCCTGCATGGCATGCCCTATTGGCACAGCATGGCACAGCTGGCCTCACTTCTGCCCCAGAATTGCTGTGCTTTGACATGTCCAGCCAACAAGTCATCACTAGACAGGACTGCAAAATGCCTTACCTAGTCTCTAAGGAGTTAAGAATGTGGGAGCTAAGCTGTGGTGTGAGGTAGGAGGGTAGGAAACAAAATGGATATAAGTCTGATAATCCAAAACTAACACATGAAAACAACTAAAAACTTTTATCTGAAAGCTGAAACCAAGGGAAAAAAGATCAGGATAGCGAATAGAAAGAACAAAGAAAACTACCACCAACCTCCTTCTTTTAATCTTCTAAAGGACAAATATTTCTCTAAGAGCACTATATTTACCCTGTATTAGTAACCTTGTAATTTTCCGTATAAAAATCAGGTAATAACAAGAAAATTACAAGGATCATTTAATTTTCTGACAGATGAAATGACACAGGATTGGAAATTCAACACTAGACATAACTGATGTTCAGTGCAATTTCTCCACTGTCCTCAAAGCATGGTATTAAGCAATGTAAGAAAAGAGTAGGGAAAGTAACCCTTAACTACACAACATTTGCAAAGGCACTGTATTCCGTATGCTGTATAGGATATGTCAGCTTCTTGTCTTTCTTGTCAATGTAAAGAGAAATGGAGACAGGAAGCACTTTTGCATATGTGCCTTATAGAGTTGAATTTCAAAACTATGAAGAATGATCTCTCTCTATACCCCAGATGAGAAACCCTGGAGCTTCATAAAGAGATAAAGTTCCTTGCAAGCCAACCTGTGCACATACCACGCTGGAGCACTTGCTCTTTTGGTGGAGCCTGTATTGAACTCATGTGGAAAATTCCTAAGGATGAGACAAAAAGTTTGTGCGGTGTCCTGGTTTGACAGGAAGGGAGTTTTTTAAGGAAGGTATAGTCAAACCAATCATGGGTCAGAAGTGAGTATTGACATCTGGTGTGGCCACTGAGGAGATTTGTCACCTCTGAGAACATAGGGAGATAAAGGAGAGAAGCCTAGAGGAACTTTTTTTTTGTGTTCCGGTCAGTGAAGGGAGCAGATGTCCTCCCTCACCCAGCCTGGGCCTGGGCCTGGGCCTGGGTGGGGCAGGGGCAGCCATGCGGCCTGAAGCCCTGCGGGCTGAGGAGAGAGGTAGGCCGGAGCCCGGAGAGAGAGAGAGAGAGAGAGAGGGTGGAAGGAAACGGGACTGAGGCAGCTTCTGCAGGATGGAAGAGTGGAGAGACGAGGAGATG
>WEIT01042048.1:12964-32720 GCA_013389985.1 Dryoscopus gambensis | reverse complement strand
TTTCCCCCCCCTGCACCGCCCACTGTCCTTCTCCACTGCCCCCTGTTAATCCTGGCATGCCGAACTTCAAAAAGACACCCAGTTTTGAGATGTTCACACTTTGCACCCACCTACATGTTCCTGACCTCTTCAAAGTGGCCAGCTCTCCAGTGTCCCACTTCACAGAGTCACATGTGGAAGTGCAGTTGCATAAGAACAGCGCAGTCTTCATCCAGGTCAAGCAGTTCCTGGTGCAGAGGTGAGGTGGCTGAAGTGGCCTGCTTATATCATACCTTACAAAATGCATTCAGTGTCCCTTTCAGTTTTCATGAACTGGTAATGGGTGGCTGGTGAAAACCCAACCTGTTACAAGTAAAGAATTGCCCCAGACTCCAGGAAAACTGTCAGGATGCATCCCAGCAGAAATTTTTGTGAGAAGGAGCCAGCCCAGGGCGCAATGTTGCTTCCACAGCTCCTGTTCCTGGCTGAGCTATACCACGCTGGCAACTACTGGTTGGTCTGTGGAAAAGTAATGCCAGGGCTGCAGGGATGGATTGGTAATGTGTTCCCCCTGCTGCCAGGTCACTGACAAGTATGGAGAGGGAGGTGAATGAGACTGGTATGGTTCATGGGTGCTAAATAATCACAGCTGAATAGGAAGCTTAATAAAGACACAGTGAAGCAGACTCTGATGTGTGACCCCTTCAGAACACTTTGACAGGGTGAAAAACACCCTTGAAGTTGGTGTAAAAGCCAGCAAACCTGTGCCATCTCATCAGCACTCCCAGTGCTGGCTCTGCACCTGAGACCTCCAACCCAGCGTCTGGCAGCGGGACCTGGTACGCCCCAGCAGTGCAGGACAAAGTACTGTTGTGTTTGCACTCTGTCTTGTGTGGATGCACAAGTGGGAATGAAAAGCAGTCCATCCTGCCCCTCTCCTCTCCCTGCAAGAAAAGAAGCTTTCCTGATTCTGTATTTTATAGTGCTTTGTCTGGCCAGGTTTGGAAAGCTCTAGGCAGTGAAGTATCCAAGCACTTAGGGATCAAGAGTTTCAGTTCCCTTCCCTTTCTGGACCTACAAGCCCCCTTCCCTCCTGCTACCTGCTGGCTGGAGCATCTAGGGGCAGATTTTGGGTACATAATGGTTTGGAAGAAGTAACAGAGACGAGAGGCACTCTCCAACTCTCCAATGTAAATGACATGGAAATTAGTCTTCTGTGAGGCCAAAGGCCCCTACGGAATAGGGCCTTTAGTTAACATAACACTTGTGCTAAATGAAGCGGTTGACACAGCTTTCAGGCTGTAGTGCCACTGTTAACTTACCGTGTGAAAGGGCTGAACCGTCAGTTGAGTTCAGCAGGGAACAGCTCTGCCTCGGCAGGGACCCGAGGCTCATTCTCTCTGGAGAGCAAGCGCATCATTCCACTGCTGGCTTATTTATATTTATGGGGCAATCCTGTTAACTGAAACATTCTCAGTGCTTTAAAAACCCGGTAGGTGAGCACTGCCGAGCCATCTTGCTGTTTGGGGTGAGCTGGTCTGGGTACTAGCTAAGCTTTCCTGGGACTTGGCAAAGGGAAGTGGTGGAGTGTGCCTAAAGCTGCTTTATCTTGGGTGCAGAGGTTTTGCTGCCCCATAAAAATGGGGTGATGAACTGGGGTTTCTCCTTCCCCATCCCTTGTTCCCCTTTGTAGTCCCAGAATACCTCCTGTTACTCCAGGGCATAAGTAGATATCTTGTGCTTGTTCTCCCTATTAGCTTTTATGTTCATCCAAAGAAAACCCTCAGCACTTAATGGACAAGTGGATGGAGGAGCAGAAAAGATTGTACAGGTCCTAAAGGATCCGTATGATTTCAGCAAGCTTAGCTAGCCTGTGCTTGGGGCAATTTTGTGACTATTTTCACAGAAATAAAGACTGGTTTGGGTTGGAAGGGACATTTAAAGGCCACCAAGTCCAACCTCCCTGCATCTTCAATCAGATCAGGTTGCTCAGTGCCTCACCCAAAGTGACCCTGAGTATTTCCAGGGATGGGGCATCTACCACATCTCTGGGCAGCCTGTGCCAGTGTTTGACTTATAAATGAGTGGTTACCCAGGGCAAGGGTGAGGCTGGATGGACATAGACACAGACATGTGATGGGGATAGGGTTATTCTGCAGGTTTTGGGGTTTGCACTCAAATGTCACCCTGCTTTTCTGTTGTCCTTGAGCAGAAAGGAAGCTTTGAGGACACCCCAGCAGTGGAGAAGGGAGCCTGTGTTTCACTTACCTTACATCTTAGCCACAAGGGTATGGAAATGACTCATCTTTGCTGTAAAAGCATGAGTTAAACCTTCAGTGCACTGGGCCCTGAAGTGAAGGGCAGGCTGGGAGAAGTGTGAATTCACACCTGTGGTCTCCTGCTGTCACACAGAATGAGGCAGAGGGGCAGCCAGGGCTTGGGGCAGCACTGGGACAGCAGCAGCTGTTGCTGTTCTCCAGCTGCAAAATGTGCCAGCAGGGACTCCAAGTGAGAGGGAGCTTCCACAAAAGCAGGGAGTACAGGATCCACTTGCCTGAACATGGTCACCCCCCAACTACACCTCACGTCCTGTAAGAGCAGAGCAGGAGCCTCCTCCTGCTTGGGAGTACAATAAATACCCCAGCCTGTTCCTCAGTTACGAGTCATGCTAGAGAGGGCTTTTGAAAGAGCCAGCTCTGTCTCTGGAAACACTGACAAGCTCAGACCTGGGTAAATAAGTAAAATTAAAAAAAAAAAAAATCCTCAAACAGAAGAGGAAACAGGGAGGAAAATTAAATTATTGCTTATGCTGGATCCATCCCTTCCTGCCGAAGTTCACCTGACCTAGCCAGAGTCACTGAGCACAGTGACTAAAGCTGCTAAGGATGGTTCCAGCTACCACCCCATACTAGCCCCAGAAAAGGGCAGGGGGCATGTGGTGAGCAGAGAAAAGGCAAGACAGAGAGAGAATCTCCTGGGAGATGCAAAACAAGCTCCCTGGATTGCCAGGACTAGTGATGACATGCGCCAGACAAAGGACCAGCTACTCTATAAATGAGGCAGCCGGGACCAGCACAGGGCTGACTCCAGCAAAAGCAAGTTCCGTGGCCAGGCACTGGAAAAGCAGTCGGGAAAGAAACACAGGAAGCGTCTGATTTTGCTGCCTGTTCGCCCCCTGACCAGGTTTCCAGAGGCACAAGTACCAGAAAAGTAAGTGACAATGGAATCTTCTCTTTCCAGCTATCCTCCCCTCTTTCGGGCTTATCTTGCAACTTTCTTAGGAAATACAAAAGTTTCCCCTCAGAGCAGGGGATGTCCTTAAAGGAAGGCATTTCTGCAGTAGCCTTTTACCAATTTGCTGGATTTTCAGCTCGTATTGTGACACTTCTGGTTCTTGTTATCAAAAATTTAAAAGTAAGGCACCTCGTCTGACAAACAGCCCAGCCACTTACAGGTGGCTGCACCTCATCAAGTGAAGATACAGTTTGTATCTGAACTTTCCAAATTCCTAGCATCCACAGAGACTGAGTCAGACCTTAGTAGAATAAAATATTGATTGGTTTTACTGCTTTTGAGAGAAATGGTGGTGGTGAGATGAGGAGGAAACGAAATGATTTTTTAAATCAGTGTTCTTAACTATTCCTAGATTTTCTTACAGTTGTGTAAGTACACACTAGGCAAACTCATTTATAGCACTGCAAAGTGCTGTAAATCAGAGCTATTGTACTGATGCAAAAAGATTAGACAGAGCATCATAGACTCCCTGAGTTCAGGACTAAAACTTAACTGAATTCTCCAATGCTGTTTGGTATTTAAAACAAATTCCTTCCAAAAAAGTGCAAAAATAAGTACAAATAATCATGTACTTGTTAATCTTATGCTTATTCACTAGACTGTGTGGAAATTCACTGACAGTGTCAGCAGGTAAAGATGTAAGGAATCAGTTTTAAATTCCAATCCCCACATTTCTAAAAATATCCCCATACTTTACTGGTCAGCTGTGTTACAGCTGATGCATATGTGTAAAGCACATAGGCATTTGAATTTTCCTCAGTTCAACAGGGCATTTAGGAGGAAAAGCTTAGCAATTTTTTTTTAATTTCACTTCTACTGTTAAATATTAGTAGCTCTCAGATTTGTGACAAAAACATTTGAAACTGCCAATCTAAAACATGTTTCTATTTCCAGAGGTAGGCTTCTGCATAAAACTATTTGCCTAAGAAAGTTAATAAACAGCAAAACATGCATGTTTTCTGAGGTAGTTGTCTCTATCTTTCCTGATCTCCTTGTAACATTACAGGACAATATTTCATTTTCAGAATCTTTTTCCATCATGCATTTCTATATTACTTCACACAGACACAAAACTGCCCCCCCAAAACCCCAAAAACCAACCAACCAACCAACCAACCAGAAAAAACCCCTAAAATAAATGCAGCTTGTTTTTACTGCCTGTTGACATAAATCTTTGTTTTACATAAATCTAAGTTTTGATATGAGCAGACGATCCAAGAAATGAAGTGCTCACAGAGCCAGCATTCCAGGCAGGAAGTTTGTGGACTAAACGCAGGTGGTTAAGGCAGGGATGATCTTCGTGCTGCTGTTTCTCTCAGGAGCAGCCCCACAGAGGTCGGTGGAAAGGGAAACCCAGGGTTGTGCTCCTTATCTTGCAGTTTGTATCCCACTTTTGGAAGCTGTGTTTTGTCGTGGTGGCCATGTTTCTCTGCTCATGGTGACCTCTGGTCTTAGGCACAGCACCAGTGTGACCCAAGGTGGTCAGCAGTCTGGTTTGAGCTTTGGCAGGAAGACAGGGCTCTGCACTGGATGCTCTCAGACCTTCAGTCTTGCTTTGCCTGCAGTCACAGACAGATTTGCCACTACCCTCAGAGCAGACCTGGGTAGAATGCAAAAGCAAATATTGTTTGGAAGCCACATCCAAGGGTAATAAAGATCTACCTTTCCCCTGATGCAAATGTCCTTTGCAGACCTGATTTTCCCCTCTCTGTTCCCAACTTCTCTAACAGCATGAGCTGCTGCAGACTGCTCTCTGTGGAGCTGTAAGACATGCAGCACCTGGTCGCACTCCTCACTTACATTCTCCTTCCAGGAAAGAGGATGTGGACTTCCCTTCATACACAGGCAGGGAAAATGGTTTCTGCTATTCACAGCTGCCCTCTGGCCTTGTGGCAGAGAGAGGGAGGCAGGAATGAGTGATGAGACTACCCGGGAGAAATATCAGTGTGGAACAGGGGAGGAAAAAAGAGACCTGAAGAACTCCTGGAACAGAACCAAACTGTTTTTCTTCTCTGTGTTTACCTTAAAGCATGGGGAGAGTGTCTGTATGTAGAATTTGGGCTGATAATTTGGCAGAGACTCTTGTTAAAGGAAACCTACAGGAGCAGTCATTCAGGCCAGAGAAGCACTTTTCCAAGAGACACCCTCAGATTCTCTGGAACAGAAAATACTGCAAGTGCAACTTTAGCAAATAAAAGCTAAACCTCCTGGCAGAGTGTTCCTTTCTCAGCTTAGCAAGCTGTCATGCCCCTGCCAATGCACTGGAACTCCAATTAGTGAAAGCAGTTGCAGCCCATGAGTGGTTTCTTTATTTTTTTGGTGTAGAGCTGTGGTATAATTCAGCTTTCTTCAAGGCACCATAAAAAGTATTGAGCAGAAAGGAGCTACATGAAAAATCCAACAACAACAAAAAACCCCCAAACCCAAAACCAGTCCACTCCCATGAGCAGAGTAAACCTTTTCTTGAGCTACATCTTTATCACCATTGTCAAGTTCTTGGCCACATACTTTGTGCTCTCCCAAACCCCATCTGGGTGGCAGCCCATTGCTTTGCAGATCTTCCTTTCCTGCGGCAGGCCTAGAAGACACGATGCCACAGTGTGCAGAGTCTGCAGACAAGGCTGATTTCTCAGAAAGCAGAGAGCTGTTCTCTGCCGAAGACCTGCACCTTTCAGGAGGGCAACCGGATTACAAAGCTCAGCAAGCCAGGGGCAACACTGGGTCAGGTGAAAGACCTTTCTCTTGAAACTGGGATCACATGCAGTATAGTAACCCCAAACATGGAGGCTGACTTAATCCTGAGACCTTCATACAGCTGCTTTTGAAGACTCCAGTGACTTCCTTTTTCTAAAGGTTCAGAGAGAGCACAGGTGTGGCTGTGAGAGTTTCTGTAAATGCCGCCCTTAGACAGGAGTGCTCCCAGAAGCAGAGATTCTGCTATGTGCATTTTGTCCTAGATTTACAGGCTCTAAAAAAGGTAAATCACTGTGTCAGCTTGGACTGGTTTTTATAGTGCTTTTGCTGCTCTGCTGTACTGTGTACTGTGGTATGATTGTCAGATAACACTCCCAACAGAGGCATGAGGCAGAGAAGTGAGCCCTTGCTTACTCCTGAAGTAGTTCCTCTTACCACATCTTATTTGAAATAAAATGAAGTTCGCTGATAGTGCTAGGAATCACACTGTGAAGGCAGTGAGAGGCTCTTCTCATTCATTACACCAACACTGAAAGACTGGGCCATCCTGTGCTGGTGTCTGCTCTAACACACAAATGATCACACACACTTGATAATCTTTTTCCATGAACCTTGCAGAGGTTTATAAGCAGGAGGGACAAGGAGGTGCAGGGGGAAAAAAAAAAAAAAGAAAGAATTTGCCTGAGGCATGGCAACTCCCTGGTTGCCAGCCCAGCACCCACTCTCAGATTCACTGAGATCTCTCTGTGTCCTTGTCCAGCAATGCACCTGTGGGATTTCACGTGAGAGGCACTTTGGAAAGGGTACTGAGATACAGGGAGGCAACAATGGAGAGACTGAGCTGAGGAAAGCTGGGAGGGGAGAGCCTGTNCTTGCAATACATCAAGCTGGGGTACATTGTCCCCTCTGCCCCTCCTTCCCCTCCCAGCCTAAAGAAAGTCCCTGAAATCCAAGTGGCCATGCAGCGAACAGTGCATGGCTAAGCTGCAAGGAATGAGTTTATTCCTCCTAGGGAATGGGGAAAAAAATAAAGTCACATGTTAACCATAGGTAGTGTTTTGTCTTGTGACAGCCATGCTCAATCTTGCCCTCTGCATGAAGCTGAGCGCCACACTCTCTGGCTTGTGGGAAACTGCAGAGGGAAACTGTGAGTTTCCCCTTTCTCTTCTTGCCCAGATCACAGGGATGCAAAGCGAACAAAGCACGGCAGCAAGGGGTGATAGCTGAGGAATCTTTGCTCCCTGCGGCAGATCATGCTCACAAGCCCCTGCCTGGTAGAGGAAATGGGCACCATCTGCTCTTCTGTTGCCGTTTACTTAAGGGCTGGGGGGATTTTACAAAATCCAATGCAGTGTGTTAAATAACCAATTTTAGCAGGCACTGGGTTTCCCCTGTGGAGTGATGGTGTGGCGCTGCAGGTTTACTAGAAGCACCCCAATTCTTGGTGGCAGCAGGCATCTGCTGTCTGATTAAGATTTGCAGGAGTAGGTCTCCAGTATCTAGTTTCAACATAGATTTAACTTCACCAAGGTCAGAGGTATAACTTGAGGGAGGGACTTTCTTGTCCAAGATCTTTGGTTAATAGCATCCTGCTAATTATGACTGAGTGCCAGGCTCCCAGCGAGTCCCCTGCCAGCCTTCAGACATGAACTGCTGGCTCGGGGGCCATTTGCTGGGGAATGTCTGGCAGAGATGTTCTTTGTGCCTAAGCTGCTCTGCTGCTGCTGCTGCCTGAATTGCCTGAAAGACTTTTGCATGGAGAGGCTGTGAGAACTGCTGCTACGGGAGAGATCTTCATCTCTTCTGTGGTTCAGTCTTTTGTCTGGCAACATTCGTGGCTGCATTAAAAACAGCCAGTATTCCTTCCGCCCACCATACATTTTTATATTTTTCAGATGGGTAGGCAGGGGGTGGAAGGATCTTCAGTGGTCTGTTTGGTGGGTGGTGGTGGCTTGTTTTTCCTTTGATTTTTTTCTCTTTCTGGTTGTTGGAGCAGATTCACTGGGGTTATTTCTTTGCACAATTCTCTTTACATGTTGCAGATGTGCACCTCAGCTCATGAAACTGCATTTACCTCCTACTTGTGGACATGCCTCCTTGAGCTGAGTTGAATCCTTTCCTCAGTGCAAAATTTTGTCCTTCGAAGTCATTCCTCCAGTGAAAATGGTGTAAACTTCCAGATTTAAATTGCTGAGAGCAGAATTAAACCTCTTGAATCTAAGCTGTTGTCTTCCTGGGTTTTTGTCATCTAAATGTGGGGCTTTTAATTTGTGGTTAGGGAAGGTGAGCAGAAAGTACAGAATCCAAACCTGCAGGTTAATGCAATAAATCTGTACATTCTATGTACAAAGAGGTGATTTCTGCACAGATAAAAACAGACCAGCACGATACAAGCTGCACAAAACCACTAGATGACATGTATTTTAGTGCATCAGAGAAAGCTAAAGAATACATTGCTCAGATGTGCAAAATTAGCAAAGACGTGAACCTGCAAATAATATATTGAAAGACAAGTTTGGTGAGAAGGGTTGGAGAGAAGGAAGGGAAAGAAGGAAAGAAATGGGACAAAATAAACAGAAATCAGACCCCTTGCCAGCAAACTGGCTGCATTTTAACTAGAAGGTGCTGTGGTTACAGAGAACTCCAGGGATATGTACGTGACTGGAGAAAAAAGCTGTGCTGAAAAATTACAATTATTGCAGGATTGGACCAGGATAATTTTTCTCCTATGCTTCTAACTGAAACTCCAAGCAACAGGAAACCCACACCAGTAAAGACAAAAAGGAGAGGAATTTAAGACGGAGATACATATGGAGGTGGCTTGCACCTGAAACAAAGCTCCCCATAGAGCTATCACTGCATGAGGAGGCATGAGAAAGGAAAGGAGCTGTTGTTTGCAGATCTCAAATAAATGTCAGAAATACAAACACACGTTTTCGAAGTGTAAAGCAGGAACTGTTCTCACAAAGGCATCTGTTTGCTGACAAGGCTTGTGACCACAAATGTGGTCCTCTCCACAGGCATGAGTAGACAGACAAAGAAAGCACGGCCTGAAGGAGTAGGCCGGGCTTATTTTTCCACCAATAACACCACTAACAGGACAAGAGGGCACGTTCACAGCACTAGGGCATTAACCTGCTTTCCTGGAGCGCCGTGCAGGGGACTGTCTGCAGCAGGAGGAAGACAAGAAACAGACTCTCTTTTGGTATTTGTAGCTGAGATGTAAACAAGTATACAGCAAACACTGACCCACATGACAGAATTACAGTGCAGAGCTCTAAAGATCTGGCAAAATACAATTCAGTCAATCCACTAGAGGAAGAAAAGGAAGCCCAAATGGCTTTCCCTATGTTACAAAAAAATAGATATCTTTGTACACAGATAAGTTTGGCTTCAGAAGAAAATAACAAAGGAAAAAAAATCAAACAACAATGTAAACACCAAAACAGAAGACAGAAAGAAGCAGGTGGCATTCTGAATTTCACATGGATCCGAGCAGCTGCTTGGAAGAATAAATCTGTAAAGGCAAAAGTTTTGCCTTGGGCACTGAACACATTGCAGTACAGAGGAGCACTGGAAGGCAGTGTTTAAAATCTGTGCCACCCATGTGGCAGTGCTCTTGCCAGAAAGGTACATGCAACATGTTTGAAGTAGGTGCAAAGCACCAAGCAGATTTGTTCCCACAGCACAAACAAAAAATGATACACAGAGTAGGAGAACAGATTAAAAAAAAAAAAGGAATAAAAAGAGAGATATAATCCCCATTTGGATCAAGCAATGAGCCTTAATGTAAGTCTGTAAAAGACAAGAAAAACTCTCAGCAACCTGAAATATGAGGGTTTGTTTTTAAAGGAGCCTTTTATGAAGCAAGGCCATTTTGATGAGACAATTTTCTATCCCCTAAAGGTATGACAGTAATTTCAGTCTTCTTCCAAAATAGAAATGTGTTAGCAGTGTAAAGGCCAGGGCCAAGAGGAGCCTGTGAGGTATTGTCAGCATGAGCAGCCATTTACAGGGTACAGGGGTATGCCTGTACTGGCTGCATCCGTGACCAGAGGTCTCTGAACACAGTTGTGACAGGATTTATAGTGCTGCAGCTGTGTTCCCCTGGCTGCTGGTAACCTGTGCTGGACTGCAACTTGAAGGAGCTGGGCAGGAACTTCCCTGCCTTGGCTCCCTGACAGGGTATCCCAATTAAACTGTGAGTCACATTTGTGTTTCTTTATTCCCTTGGACTTCTACTGTGTATTTTGGTGAACCCTGAGTGTCTTGCATGGTGTGAGGCTGCTTCAGATGGAAACAGGATCACAGCTGGTCTGTCATCCCAAAGTTTCTTCTTCCTGTGGATGAAGGATGCTATTCCCTCTGCTCCCCACTCCCCTTTACAGGACTACTGTAAAGAAGGGTTTGCCAATCAGTATAAAAAGCTGAGGTTTTCACATGCATTAGAGGGTAAGTGGAAACATTTGTCCTTCAGTCTCTTGGCTGTGGATAGCTCTTCCCTGCTCCAACTGTCTGTGTGCCATTGGCAGAAAGAGCTGCTTCAGAAATGGAGGAGACAGTGTCTCCTCCAGGGCTGTGGGACAGAAGGGAAGACACTTTCCCTTGATGGTGGGAGAAGGGTTGGGGCAACACAAAGAGCTTTTGGCAGTCTTTCTGGAAAATGGCATTTAAAATCACTGTGCACCCCTTGTCTCAGTACTCTTCTTTGCCAGGTCAGGTCTGGGCATGGGGCTCCCTTTACTTGGCTCTGTGAGGGTGGACAGAGAACAGCTGAGGAGAGGTTTTGTCTGGGATGCCAGCATGTTTTGTAGGAATCACACTTTCCCTCATGCACTTACGGCACTTACAGCTTAGTCTTGGCATCTCTCAGAGGCTAAAGCAGAAGCCAGACTGAAAATCAGCTTCTGACACCAGCAGTGAGCAGCCAGCATGGGCTGGGCAGGGAACCAGACTGGTGCTTCTTTGGAGAAGAGAAATAACCTCCTGAAATACCCACAGTCACACATGTCTGTGGTGTTGGCTGGCTGCTGACTGAAGGCCCATGGTGCAGGCCCACCTGGCTTCGTTTCAGCCAGGAATCACCAAGCTTGAGCTAGCTAGGAGCAGGTTCCAGGAAGGTGTGAAATGAAGCATTGATATGTTCTGCGCTAGGTCTGCCTGCCTTCCCCCATAAAAAGTGCCTGTGTGGCTCTCATGCAGCCATGTGGGATGACAAATGCATTGTCTGTTGGAATTCTGTTGCAGAGGAACTCTGAGGAGCCTGGAGAATCTGGGCTTGTAGCAGCACCAAATGCTTGTACAAGGAAACTAAACTCCTTTATTTCCTTTGTGAAGTTCTTATTGAACTCTGGCATCTGGTTGCATCTCCAATACTTATGATGACTTTAGGGTGAATCTGTGAAGGACATGCAGGACAAGAGCACCAGCCACAGAGAGCAAAAATTAGAAGCCCAGCACCACCACTCTGTGCTTGCAACTTGCCCAGAGGTTACAGTGCCCCTAGAACAGCAGCCTATGTGAAAGCCAGGGGTATTCAGCATTCACTCACCATCTCCTTTGCTTTGCAGCACCCTAAGAATGACAAGGAAGATCTTCACCAACACCAGGGAGAAGTGGAGGCAGCAAAACGTCAACAGCGCCTTTGCCAAGCTGAGGAAACTCATTCCCACGCACCCACCAGACAAAAAACTGAGCAAGAATGAGACGCTCCGGTTGGCCATGAGATACATCAACTTCCTCGTTAAGGTCCTGGGAGAGCCAGGCCTCCAGCAGACAGCAGTGGCAGCTCGGGGCAGCATGCTGGGATTCTTCCAGCAAGTGCCACACTTGCAGAGCATGGAAGAGCTGACACTGATTGAAAACTGTGGTGTCTCCTGTCCTGGCATGAGCAGCAATATAGTAGAGTGTTGGTCAGAGACATCATCTCCCTAGCAGACAGTGAGATGCGCAGTCTTGGTGTTTGTGTGATAGTCCTTCTCTCAGAATCTGTGAGTTGCTCTTCTGTGTATTGTGATTATTTATTTGTATTTATTTCTACTTTATTTGCATTTTTATTTAAGAGGATAGTAAATCCTTGGTCGTGCAAAAACATAGAAGTCCAGATGGAGAACTTGTGGTCTCTGGGAGCTTGGAAGGACGCATTGCTGTCATGGCAGAGTCCAAGCCAGAAGAGCCTTCTGCCCGGATTTCCTTCATAAATCAGGGCATAGAAATTTATTCAGTGTTTCTGACAGGGAAAGAGATCATTCTCCCATGCTATTTCAAGGAAACACTATTGAGATGAAGAATTATGACAGCACCACAAAATTTGTCCGTGACAGACCTTTGGCCTTGGTAGTGAAAGATTTTGAGAGATGTTATATTTGACACAGTCCTACACCAGTTGTTCTATGGGCTAATTGCACTCACTCTTGAACTTGTGAATCTTATTTCTAACTTGAGAAATAAGTTTTGTTTTAAATGCAATTGTTTTAAATGTCTTTCTTTTGTTTAAAATGCAAGTCCTAGCCCTTGAACCTGGCTACATCTTTCTTCATCAGACTGGAGGGATCCCTCGTGTCAGAGCAAAGCACATTAAATAAAATTAAATGTTAGTTTAAAGTAAAAAGTGCCAATTTAAATACATAGTCATAGATGAGTTTCAGTGGGTTCAACAGGCAAAGTAAATCTCCTCCATAGCAGTGACAGTGTGCATGTGAAGGAAGATGGTCAGCTATAACCCAGATGCCTTAAAAGCCCATCAAAGAGGTTGGTGGCTCAATGCCTTTGTTCTTCTGTAGGAGCTGTAGCAATGGGTGAGGTCCTGCTTTGGGAGGGAGGTCCCAGGACCAAGGCCTCAGTGATGCACTGTGAAAACGTTTGTGGACAAGTCTATGTCCATGGTTAGGCCTGCATACCTCACCGACTGCCCTTGAACTCTCTGCTTTCACCGGCTCTAGCTGAGGTTCTCCCACTTGGATACTATCCCAAATGGCCCAATGGAGCAACCACAAAGAAATTGGTATAAGTTTCTTCCATTTGTGAGTTATTTCCCTGTAGGAAAAACACCAACCACCATGCTGTAGGTGTTTAGATGATAAGTGAGATGAAAAGAGGTTTCATGAAAGTGGCTGCTGTGGGTAATTGTTGCCCACAAAGAAATCCAGTTTAATTTCCTGACTGAGTTATAACCTGTGCCAGCCAAGGCCTTTTCTGTTCATGTGAGTTATGAGCAGCCCAAAACAGCAGAGAAAATGACACCAGCTTTAAGCAGAACATCTTTCTGGTGAGATCCTGCTCCCACTGACACAAGTCCCTCTTCACTTCCATGTGGACTAGGTACACGTCAAGAATTAGAAAAGACAATTGTACATGACTGGTGAAGAAATGTAGCTCCCTTAGGCCAAGGCATGTTGCTGGGCTGTTTCTGTTTGTTCATGAGACAAAGAGGTGCTTTCAGAAAGCAGAACTAGGGTTTGTGCATGCAGCATGTATGGCTCTTCTGCATGAGGGGATTTGGCACTTGAAGCTGAGCTGCTTTTCAAAGCCTCACCAAGCACCAGGTGCACCAAAGAAGCCAGGGCTGGCTCCTGCTATGGGAATGTTGAGCTGTCCTCAGCACTGACAAAAGCCAAGGTCTGGAAAGAACACAGCTCACCCCATCCAGCACTGGTGCTGTAAGGTACAGGCATGCCAGTGGACAGATTCTGACCAAAAGAAAGAAAGAAATAAAGCTGAAAGGGTTCATGTTGATTTGATTTCATTTCTGAACACTGCTAACAGTCGGTTTGCTAATTCCTGAGTTTGTGAGCTGTCAGGACTGCCCTGGGGAGCAGCTGAGGGGAAAGGCACTGAGAGTCCTCTGCACGGTTCGTTTCTCCCCACCTCAGCCCACCTTAATGTGACTAAATGGAGGCACAGCCTCTTCTGCATGGCACCTCAAAGGTAATGAGCCACATCCTCCTTCCAGCTTTCCGCTGGCTTGCTGGAGTTGCAGCAGGACAAATTAGTCCAAGCAAACCAGAGCACTTACTGCTGAGGTGTGGTGGTGCTATTGGGTCTATCAGTCACTTGCTATCCTAGGAAACACACATCACCAAGGCAAGGAAAAACATCTTGTGAGCAGCTGTCATACTGGGAAGGGGAAAGAAAACTTGCCAATTTTGTAACATAACATGCTTGTTGTATTTTCTATGCTAAAAACCTTCCCTTCTTGTTATTGCTTTGGTTCACATCAATGCTTTCTTCGATCTCCTTTCAGTTTAGGGGCTCCCTACTGCCACATTCAGCAAGTATTTCACTAGATCTCTCTACCAAAGATTTCTTTTTTTGGTCAAGTTTCTTCTTTATGTTTTGGGGATTTCTTGTCTGTGTGATCATGAACAAATACAGTGCAACTGATAACACTTTGTGCTATATGATGTTATTTAACACCTAATATATTCCAAATAAATTATTTAAGAAACTAATCTTTGTCTTTCTAAACTTCTCTAAAATTTCATTTTACATTTGCATACCCCTTGGTAGAGGATTCCAAGAACATTAGGATATAATTTCCAGCAGAGGATTCTTCTACTATATCTTATGCAAGACTCTTGATGGTAAAAACATTACTAGATGATGAAAAATGACAGCAGTTCTTTGTTTATTACAATTTCTTACAATTTTGGGTTGTATATGTATTTCCACCTACATGCTAAGAAGATTTTGACCAGCCCTTGAAAAAGATAACTAAAATTTCATTGTGCACCATTGTTATTCATCTCTTCCAAACATTCACAATCCAAAAGATTTTAATCAACTCCATTTTAAAAAGCATAAGACACCATAAAAAATTAATTTGGAGTCCATTGTTATCTGGAGATGTTCAGATATGCACAACCTAAAGATTCAAACAGGAGTCCAGGTTCAGATATAAAAATTAATTCAAAAGTGAGGGCAGCTTAGGATGTAAAGCTGCTCTTTCTGGCTAACATCTGATGGGAACAACCTAGTCCCCAGCTGCATCTGAGGCTGGGAGAAGGAGAGGAAGGAATAGGATAACAGATGCAGAAGTCGTGAGGAAGAGATCGGAAATCACTGGGACACAGGGACAATTTCAGTTTCATGCTTGACTGGATGTCTCATATCCCTGACAGTGTTCTATGATACACCAAGAGAGGAATTTCTGCACAAAATGTGTGTCAGAAAAGCATCATCTCAAGGAATTATATATAACAGCCACAAAATCAGCAAATGTGAGGTTTAAAATGTATTTATCTGTGATGTCCAGTACGTATTTACACTAAGCAAGGCAATGTCACCTTAGAGAGAGCCCTTTGCTCACAGCAGGTGGTGCCAAATTAGTTTGTATGCTGAGGACCATGTGGCAATCTCTCCTCTGGAAGTGGGCATGGTACAGCCATGCCAACATACTGCTGTGAGATAATGGGACCTGTGCCGTGGAGACGGGCCAAGTTATTTGGAGTTGGCTGAAAATGTCTCAGATATGTTGCTGCAGTGGCAAAACCTTGGTACAAGTGACAAAAATACCTCTATTCCTAAGGACCCTACTGTCCCCTAGCTGTAACTGGAAGTGCTGAATAGAGTTGTGTTAACAGCATTTTTTTAACTTTTGTAATTTTTTTTTTTCTGTGAAGCTATGGCTGTCAATATTGAAAGGAATACCAGCTAAGGTGGCATTTCCTAGAGGCATCTTTGGTATCTCCTTGTACAAAAAGGACTGTTGGAAAATTAGGAGTCATGGCTTGCTTCAACCTGCACTGTACTTCTAACCAGCACAGAGGGCGTGAGGTGTGCCCCTGTGAATTTGTGATGCAGGAATCCCAGTGAGACACCCCTTTACTTGGAATTTCTAACAGGATCAGTAGAAGAATACAGCTCCATATTTCAGCTCAAATGAGGGTTACTTTCTCCAGAGGCAGGAAACAAGTTCTGCCACGGTTGAGCCGTCACAGAGCCTACGGCAATCAATGCCAGGAGAGGTACAGTGTCACTTTACACTGCTCCTAATAACCAGGAACAAGCGTGCAGGCTGCTGTTCTTCATGTCCACTTTCTCCATATCCCCTTGTGGCTATGGAATGTAATTGAAGTTGGATATTTGGTCTGGGTAAGGAAAGGAGTAAGTTGCAAATGTATCTTGCAAGGATGCTGTAGTCTTGTGCATGAATCCCAGTGCTGGCCAGCCAGTGGTTAGAGGAAGGGTAGGTCTGTAATCTGGGTTTTGGCTTCAGATTCTGTGGATTCAAATCCTGGTGGATGTGAGCGCACTGTGCCTGGCACTGGACTGTGCACAGTGAGATCCCACATCTGTGTGGTGCCTCGTGGTTTCTGGAGTATTGCCCATGCTGAGGAAGACTTTGTGATGAGGCCTGTACTCAGCAGCCTTGTTTGCTGTATCTTGTCTAAATCAGTGGGGAGGAGGGTTCAGTGAGCATCACAGAGGGGGACCCACAGGATTCCTGGGACAGCCACATTAAATGGCAAAGCAGAGTTGTTTTAGGACACTAAGATCCATCCTAGCACCTTGCTTTGAACAAGAAGTAAAGGTGCAGCACCAATGTGTTTCACAGGCATTATGATTCATGAACCATTTAGCAACTCATCTTCCAGTATCTAACCAGTTCCCACAAATTTCTTTGTGGGAAATTGCTAGGGAATGATATTCTGTGACCGTGGCTAAAGTAGTGTGAGCAAGGCAGATCTGACTTTTGTTCTTTGAAGGCTGGGTGATGAAATGAGGTGGAGAGAATGGGTGACTTAACTACTGACCTGTGGGGCAGGGGTCACTTGGGAGCCAGTCTTAAATCTAAAGGTCATTGACACAGTGACAGAATCTAAATCCATCACTTTTCAAGGGTGTAATTGTATTTTTAATACAGCAGATGCTGAGAGAATCAGAGGGGAGAAGATGGGTGGAAGAAGCAGCTCAAAAAACCACTTGGGTTACAGAAGGTAGAGATTGCCCTGTACCCAGTCAATACCTACATCTGGTTGAATTTATTCACTTTTGTTCTCTCTGTAAGCCATGGACAGCATTTTCTTTGCACTCTGAGTTGGCCCAACTCTTCTCTGTAAGGAACAGAGGCTCATCATATTGTATTCGCACTCCACTCCCTTTCCATATGTGCACAAAAATGCACATCCCATCCCTCTACAGTTTGTCTCACTGCCTTGGATTGCAAACCCAGCAGAGCACAAGAGAGGACACCGTGATAAGCTTATTTCAGAGAACAAACCCCTCAGCACTGAGAGCCAGAAAGAGAGGCAAGGAGCAGCCAACCTTTCCCGGGTACATCTGTCCTGCTGAGTGTCAATGTCACAAAACAGCACAGAAGAGGTTAAGGATGAAGGGCAGGAAGAAGTCAGTGAGACTCCTGTGGATCTCAGCATGGACTGCACTGGGATTCAGATGAAGTCTCTGACTTTTCATGCTGACAAGCAATGCGGAGAGGTATTCACAAGCAGAGGCAGCAGAGGTTTCCCATGCATCTACCTTTCTGCAGATGCCTGGGGGCACAGTACCTCAGAGCTGAGGAAGGTCCCTCACTTTCTTTGAAATTCCCCACTCCACACGTTGAAAAACAGAATCTTAGGTAGCCTAAAACCTCAATGAAAAGCTAAAGGATGACAGCCTGCAGTCAGCATGTCTCCAGGGAGGCGTTCTGCTTCCAACCCTGTCTGTAGACATTGATTAGCACTGATTTTCTCTTGGTGACTGTATTTGGCAAACCCTGGCAGATAGCAGTGCTCAGTCTTGGAGATGAGAAAGGCCAAGAGCAGACAATATTAACTCTGCCTTCAGACCACAGCAGAATTGCCATGCTCTGATACATTGACATACAATCAATCAGAATGTAACCTATGGATTCCCTCAGGTCAAGACTTCACAGTATGAAATTCTAGCTTTAAAAAGCTTTACACTTACTGGAAAGACCCGAACTCTCAGGAGGAAACTGCAATGCCTAAAAGCTCCTTGAGTGGAGGCTATCAGACCTGGTTAACCACAGGATCTCAGACCAGCTGACTGTGACCTGAAATTTTTTACTGCCTGTAGGTTAAAAGGTATTTCAGAAGCAAAAATCTGGTCCTGCTGAGAGGCTTTGCAGTGATCTCTGTGGGATTCAACGGCAAAAAGTCAGCTGCCAGTGGGGAGGTCCCTATGGAGAGAGTGAGCTTGGCAGATTGGACTTGCCAAGAGCACTTGGCGCTGGCACAGCCTGCTTGGGTGGGAAACATTCCTACCACTTGAAAGGGAGCTCAAATAACTCAATGCTGAAGGGAGCTGCCCACTCTGGCTCTTCCTCCTGAGTTTTGCTGCAAATGTTTTTCCCAAATTTTCAGGCACAGAAGAGCAGCCAGCTCCTGTCTGGAGAACATGCCCAGCCACGGTGCTTGGCACAGGACAGCCCTATCTCAAAGGCCACATTTCTGCACAGACATGTGGAATGCAAATGCGTGTTCCCCAGCTCTCAGGTTTAGAAGTGAGGGGAGAAAGTCATGGCAGGTAACCTCAGCAGCATAATTTTACCTGTCAATTTTGAACGGAATAGCTGAGCAGATATAGCAAACACAAAGAAAGCAGACATGTCTGTCTTTATATCTTTCTGTCTATCGATTATCTATTGATCTTTGTTACTCTTATCATCTCCTTGAAATCCAACTTGAAGTTTAAGCTCACATGCAAACCAAAACCCACAAATTTTCCCTTTATAATCAAAATGATTCTTCTTTCAGACTAAAGAATAATATAAGTGAGAAAAATGAAAACAAGACAGATTGCCAGCAAAAGCATGGAGGATGAATTAACCATGCCTGACATAACCTGGATGGACACAACACTCGTTGTAGGGGCACAGACTTCTTCTCTCTGACTCCTCTATATGTCAGCCACAGAAAACAGAGTAACATCACCTTGTTTCTCTTACATCTAACAAGTCAAGCTGCCAGTTAGGTCATTTTGAAATAGTGGCTTCTACTAATTTCAAATATTTCTCAAAAGTACATGCTCCTGAACCAATACAGACATACATTGATTATATGTTTCTAATTATCAGATATGTTTTCTATTTCCCTCAACAGTACAGCTGTAAGTTGCTAAAGTCAAATGTTTAAATTCAAAGAAGTGAAAATATTGCTAAAATAATAGTAAAAAAAAAGTTTCTCTGCTATTTATCACAACTTCATCAGTTAAATATTTCCAGCAGCTCTCTATGTGGCACTATTAAGATAAATCAAACCAAGACAATACTCCTCCTTGCAAATTGCAGGTTTGAGTTAGGCAGGGGTTTGTCATAAATTCTGCCTCAAAGCTTGACTTACCTTGACATTTATGTTTCCTTTTATCCTGACTTTCTGAAGTACTGAAAATTGCAGAACTGGATTGTCAGTAAGACTCTTGATCTTGAGGGCTCAACTTAAAACATTTTAGGGTTGCCATGACCGCTTTTTGGGGTGTTTTTCTTGTAATCTCTGCCCATGCATGCTTTTAAGATACATCAGAAAGACAAGGGTGACTGGTCAGACAATTCAGCTGGAAGAGTTGGCAGTGTAGAAGCAGCCCAAAGATATTTTTTAAAAACAGGGACCTTCAAGTAATTTAATCTCATGTTTGTGAATACATAAGCATATAGAGCCCCTAGCTGCTTTTAAACCTGTGGCTACAGATTTGAGTCTTGAGTCCTCTGGGACCATTCATCTCCCAGCAGGGGCAGAAAGAAGAGAATTAGGGCAGGCACTAAGGCAATCAAGCAGATTGTGTACTATGCTTAGCAAGGCACGTCCACCACAGAACCCAGGAACAACCC
>WEIT01042046.1:28455-40312 GCA_013389985.1 Dryoscopus gambensis | reverse complement strand
GTTTGAAAAGACAGATGTCAGCTTAAGGAAGGCAGGAGCCTCCCTTGAAATGGAAACTGTAAACCCCCTCCCTCCGAATTATCAGAATTTTGAAATTAAGGAGCTCTCAGGAAAAGAAAAATGGGAATAGGAATAACAGTTCTTTACTAGGAAAATTGAAAAAAAGCCAATGCAATAGCAAAAACAAAACAAAAGAAAATCAACCACTGACAGAGTCAGAAATACAACCTGACACCCTGTTGGTCAGAGAGTTGGTAGCAGTCCGATTAAACAGTGGCTGCAGTCCTCCTGGAGTGGCAGATACAGTCCTGTTGAAGCAGTGATCCTGTAGCAGGCTGTAGTTTTCCTCTAGGAATCCAGTAGAGAAGAAAGCTGCTCCTCTGGGAATCCAGTGGGAGAGAGCTGCTCTGGTGTTTGAGATCTCAGCTTATATTGAGCATGGAATGCCTGGTTCCTCCCTCTGGGTGGAGCATCTCACAATGGGATGATGAGTCATGGGCAAGGCGCTGATGGGCCATTAACAGGAGATAGTCCAGAGGGAGGAGGCAGGGAGCACTGCCCCACCTGGTCTCAACAGCTCATGAAGATGGTGATAGAATACAAACTTTTCGGCACATCTTACACTGTAACCTAGGCCAGGGTCTGTGTCTGTATTGTTGACGCTTGTCTGGAGTGGCCGCTGCCTCGCTGCTCCCACTGTCCCTATCGGGCCCCTTTGCCGCCACCGACGTGGGGCTGCTCAGGCCGCTCCATCGCACTGGCCCCGCTGTGCCCACTCCGCCGCCCCCACTCGGCCTGCTACAACCTTCCCAAAGACAGTTTTGCCAGCAGGAAAGAATAGGGAAGGGTCTTTGCATATGTGTTTCTGAGATGTTTATTTCTGCCCGCACACGGGTCCTGGTTGGGGAGCTAAAGACAAGCCTCATGGGAAAAACTGCAACATAAAGGATTTTAGGGGTGGAGGGAACATTTGGAATGGCCAGTAAGGGAATGGGACTTGGATACATAGAGAAACCTGTGTCCCAGGGCATGCTGCCTCCACTCCCCTTCCAGGGGGTGGGGGGGCACTGGCCCCATGGTGGGGGGATCCCCTACACCCCCAACCCCTTGCCCACCAGCTGGAAGCCCATGTCCTCAGTGAGCAGCAGGCTCTCCACAAGCAATGGCCCTCCTGCTTCAGGCAGGCGCTCTGGGCTCTACGCAGGCTGTTCCCGTTCTGCATGGCAGGACAGCTGGAAGATTAGTGCCCACTGCCAGCACCAGGCTGGGCCCTGGAGATGGCATCTGGCCTGGAGTCTGCACGGTGTCCTGCAGGAGCAACATGGTGGGGTTTTATGTCCCCAGGTGTTAGAAAGATAAATTACTGTCAGTAGAATTACCTGGCTAAGGTTTAGGGCTGGACATGTTTCAGTGGTCTCATACCTAAGGTGAGGTTGACAAAGCTTGGGAAGAAGGGTGTACTACTTACTGATAGTGGACACAGTGAATGCAGAATTTACGGGCAGAACTCCCAAGGTGAGGAAGAAAGTCATAAAGCCAGCTCAGCAACTGTGCTGACATCAGCTCTGTCTGGGTAAAAGATAGTTCTAGCAGGAGGAGATCACAACTGCTTTCTCACAGCCTACTGACCCAAGAAAAGTACCAACTCTGAGCATGCAGATTAATTAGTATAAGAAGTGAGGGAATTTTCTAACCAGTAGAATATCGATTACTAATTAATAAGAGAACCATATAACTTGTAGTCAATGAACATTACTGCCTTCGCCAAAATGTAGAAAAACAATGAAAAGTTATGATAGTCATTGTTCTGGCTTCACGGATCAGCCACCCAGCACCCCTTCCTGTGCAGGACTGTAAATAAGCAAATACATTGACTCTGTGTGAGGATTGACTACTTGCACATGGGGTGAAAGAACCTATTTTGGGAAAACATCTTTGCTGAGGACACATTAATAAAACATGCTCATTTTCCAACCATTCTTGCCTGTGTCTGGCCCATCTTGGGAGTAAGGTGGGTGCAGGCAAGAGACCAGAGGTTTGAAATTTAACACTGCATGGTTGCTGCAGCCCAGAAAGTCACCAATCATCAATTCACCCCTGACAGTAACAAATCATAGAGGGCAAGATAAGGAAGAAACTCCTGGATAAATGACCTGCTGAATTCAGGCCATCAGTCAACAACCACTAGACCTTTATGAAAAGAAAGGATAAAATAAAAGTGAAATGGGACATCACTGAATTTGCTCTGTCTTAAAGTCAAGCTTTCCCATGAGTTTCTGAAGTTACTTTTTTTCATTTTGGCTAGTGAAAAAGATAGAGTATACAGACACTTTTTGCTAGAACAAGACTCATTTAGTGACAGTGTTTCAGCATATTGCAAATCAAGAAGAACATAAACCTACAACAGGCCAGGAAGTAGTGAAGTCCCAAATTCAGATAGAGAATTGTATGCAGGCTCCCTGGATATTATTTTAGATTAGGCAAAAATGACTGTTGCAATGAGTTATTGGACTCAGGATGAAAGACATGTGTATGCCCTAAATCACCACCATCTGATATCACGCCATCTGGTATGTGGGTAAAATACATACATGCAGCTGGAAAAGGGACTTATCATTCATGAAAAAAAGTTTTACCCTTAAGGCAGTAGGAGAATCTGGAAGCAGTCTTCAGTAGTTACATTCTTTTTCATCTCAATTCTTTACTCAACTTATACAAAGAATGATCCAAACATCTAGACAGCTGTGGATTTTCTTGATGAAAATCATGTATTACAAGAAAAAGATCCCCAAAGGATGATGCTTAAACCTAATTTATTTACTTTATTTACTTATATTTCATATTTCAAACATGTTTCCATAAAGATGAATTCATTTTTACAAAGACAAAAGCAAACATCTATCACAAAGTATCTCATTTAAACCACAAACCTAATTCCCCTTTACACTCACTCTTTATAAAACACAAAGCTGAGTGCACTGTTAGTGATGTTATGATGGTTCCTTGACTTATTTGTGTTATTTGTGACTTATTTGTGCTTATCTACTGGTCTCTTCAATTATCAGAAATCAAAGGTAAATCTCACAGTGATATTACTGGTACAAGGGCTACTTCTTACTCTTCATTACAAAGAGCTACTGAAAATGATTGGGAGATTTACGTTTGTCTCATTATGTACAATATTTAAATATGTATTCAGATAGATACAAAATTTTGTTCCATTTTTGATCCTAGATTGTGCAAAAGTTCATTCCTGGCAACAAAGCCTGTAATTATTTTCTTCCATTTACACTATTCCTTACCTTTATTAATTTCTATATATTTTCCACAGACTTAATAAAGTCCAGGCTTCTACAAGTGAACTGGATGTCACTGGTTTTTCTTCACAAAGGAGATTGTACCAATTTTTTGCATGCACAAAATGTGAAGAAGGATATTCAGCTGCCTGAATTGCTTAAAAAAATAATAGAATACATCTATAAGAATTAGTCTGTGTTTTTAAGACAGGTCAGCAATTTTCTGTTTATAGACTTCTGTGCTTCAAATTTTAGAAGTATGATGAGGTTGGACAACATAATTTCAAAATACTACTGATTCTTTAAATCAGTTTCTACATAATTTTTTTCTGGTAATAGGAAAAATATTCAAATTTATACTCTGTTTATATTGTCATTTTTATTGCAAACTTTGACACAGAACTTCTCTACACATAACAGATATTCACATAGGAAATGGGAGTAATGCTTCCTGCCTGAACACTTCAGCAGACCTTCATTTTTTTTTTACTTTTAAGTTTTGGGTAAGAAGGCAGAAGCACTATGCAGATGGCCTTCTTCTCATTTGTAGTAATCACCCAAGCTTGTCAGGCAGTGTTGGGAAGCAAGTCAGGTAGGCAGAGAAGTGGCTTAATATCACTTCCCTTGTACTTCTTTTCTTAGACAACACGTCTACAAATTATTTAGGAAACCTGCCAAGTACTTATAATTTGGTCAAACGTGACTAAAGCAGAATCTTGTTTACATAGAAATAAATATCCTGTAACTGAAGACAGAATTATGTTAAATTATAACATCTAAGCCCACTGAATAAAGTTATGTTAATATTATGATATCTTTCTGGTGAAAACTGTGCCTTTATAGGAGTTCATACATTAAATAAATACCAGACGTCATATCACATGAAAAACATTCTAATGCTGATGTTTATCATCAATTCCTGTTTTAATTAATATTTCCTCCTTGACTATTCCCCTTTTTCCTCCATTTCTCTTCTTTTTCTACTCCTCAAAGAGACTATTCCTAGTATTCCTCTGGGTAGATTCTGTGGCCAACAGTCTAACAGATTAACATACAAACAGCCAGATCAAATGCATTGCTACCATTGCTACTTAATTACAGATCATTTACTCCCTGTTTCTCATCTTGCATTCATTGCAGCACGGAAACCAAGCAGTCAAGAGAACAGAGAATCTTTAATACATTAGGCTCATGCACTACTTTCCCTTCCTTTTCCAATTTCAGTCTCTGTCCTTTAGAAATAACTTTGAAGCAGTAGCTATGATGCAGATCAAAGTGAAGACTATTTCACAAGCCTCAGAACTATTAGGTCCCCAGCATTCCTTCTCCAGTTTTGCAAAGTTTTGCAGATTTTTGCAGAGCTTCAATCAGTGACTTTTTTGCTGAAGGAAGAAGGATTCATGTTTACAAGTATATTGAGAACAAGTAAGTTACACATAGCAATTTGCATCAACTATTTCGCACTACAAAGTTTCACTTAATTATCCATATTCAAGTATTCACTATGATTGTCTTCTTCTTTTTCCACAGATCTCTGCACATATTTCTCTCCTATTACCATTACAGATTGATTTACTGAATTGTGAAGTTAATGCAATCTTCTGGAAGGCTATATTCTCCTTAACATTACCATGTACTAATTAATCGGTCTTTAAAGTCTGTAGATTGCTGTTGCTTTAAAGGAATTGGTAGGTGATCTTACACAGATTTTAAAGCAGGAAAAAGTGGGGAACAAAGATGAACCATGACAAACCAAGATAATGCATTACCGTCCATAGAAACTATAGTATACACATTCATGTATTAAGGGAGATTATAAAATACATGATTTGTTTGGAGATACTCAGGGATATAAGGACATAGAGCCAAGGAAGAGACTGAGATTGTATTCTGACAAGTTTTATTCCAGGTAGTGTTAGGCTGTCTGTTGAAGCACACAACAGATACTGCCCACACAGTACCTCTTCAGCAAGAAAATGAAGGCAATACCTTGTAATAACTTTCCTGACTATGAAAGACATGGTGTGTCTGGATTAAAACCAAGTTCCTCTGAAACACTTGACAAATTACAGCTAAATCCCAAGTTGGTAACTCTATTAAAAGAAAGGTTAGATTTTAAGGATGTAAAAAATCAGAAGTTAAAAAGTAGTACACAGAAAGCTAAAATCTGAGAGAAACACAGCAGTGTGTTATTTTCTGTTGATGTCCTTGATCCTATATGCAAATGAAGTATCGCACACACAAATTATCCTCAGTGTTTGTCACTAACAGTTTCTAATCTAATTGCTAGTTTTAAAATGCTTTTTAAAAATACTTTCAGCAGTGTAATCTTTTCCATCTCATCCTGCCCCTGAGATCAGCATTGGTATAGAAAAATTATATGGACCCAGATTAGGAGCCAGGTCTGTTCCTTTGTAGCAGAGACTCTTTGCAGCATCAGAATGACCTGAAATTGTGACTTGGAATCTACACTTAACAACTATGGCTGTTCACACCACTTTTAAAACTGGTATTTGTCACTGACCTGTATCTGTCTTAACCTGGATGTGTCTTAACTATTTAAATTTTAAACCAAATCCCTCGTAACACAGCAGGTAATAAATGCTCCCAGAGATACTCAAAGCCATGTGAAAACACTTTCTCCCACAAGGGTTTAGGCTGTGTCTTGGCTAGGAGCATGAAGACACAGCATTAAAAAAGTATAACTCAGCTCTTCTGAACTTTAGGATATGATTTATGTCATTTTAGATCTCACCTGAATTCTGCTTGTCAGGTTTATCTATTTCTTTTAATCTGGTTTCTCTGTCCTTCTTTTCATACAGCTCTGGTTATGAAACTATTTTTTCCTAAAATTCTCAGCAGCTAATTTACATAAAGACTATATATTATTAAAGGGAAGCTTAGGGACATTAGGAAAGGCTGTCTGTGATTACATATGATCAGTTTCTTTGCTGGGTTCATTGATATCCTTCACTATGCACTGGAAGTGTTTTATTTCCTAGCGCAGTATTGAGTTGTAAGACCATATTTAAGTGCCCTTTGAAATGTGAAGGTTATGGGGCTTTAGGTTGCCAGTTTTTTCTGTATTCTCTTCATAGTGATAAAATTCTTGAAAATTTTTCATCTGTTCCTCCAAGATGGCTGGAGTAAACAAAACCCACTGGAAAAGTGCATAGTAGGAATGCAAACAAGTCCCACACAGAAGCATACCATTTCAGAGCACAAGATATGCCACGCTGGAATGGAGTGACACCCATTCCGGAGTGGTAAGAAGAGAGCAGTAGTTTTATAAAACAACAAGAAGTACAGTTGTTTGACAGGTTACGTGCTATCCCACTGCCTGAACTTCAGAAGAAGAGGAATACTCCCGAAGGTTTTCCTCAGCTCAACATTAGTGAGAGTGTTTTGAAAGTCAAGAATGGGCAGACCTATCCTTTAACCTAAAATAAAGAATAGAGGAGTATTCACTGTTATCCATTTTTGCAACTTTCTACACATTCAAGGCTTTAAAGTAAAGGTAGATATATTTAGTCTCTCTTTAAGACACAGGTATTTGAAATCTAAAGTTTCATCTGGTCGTTTTCTATATTTACTGGCTAATCTGTATTTGAGTAAGTATTATATTCCACTTCAAAATTCCCTTCATAGGTAGGTACTCTCTTCAGCTGCAGTCTGTGGAATTCGGTACCCCACAGGAGCCATATAGTGTTGGAATTCCTCCCCCTTGCCATGTGGCCCTGGGGGGAGGGGCAGGCATGCCTTGGGTCACGCTGGTTTCTCTCACCTGCTGTCCTTGTTATACTAATGTACCCAAGTCTGGTTCCCTGACTGGTCCCAGGTGTTTCCCCCGCCCCCTGGGGTTCTGGCTTTTACTGGGAAGTTTCCCCACGATGGGGGCTCTTTTGCCTGGAGCCTGGCAAGGTGCTGGGCTCGGAATAAACATCTATGTGGAAAAAAATTGGCAAAGATCATACTTTATTCTTTCCCCATGAACATACCTGTCTCCAGAAGGCTGCAGGAACCCCACTGCAACAATATAGCAGACACAGATTTTTTCATTTAATGAATACTGAAAGTGGAATGATTGAGTCTCAAAGTCAGACTCACTGGCAAGGTTTTAATGGCAGGACAGCTCCAGTGAGCCCACTAAGTTTGAATATCACATCGATTTACATGTCTCATTACAAAGCTAGGGACTAGTAGCCTTAGGCACTCTGTTCAAAATACAGAACTTAATATTTATAATCTGTTCTCAGTATTTTCACTTTAATTTTACTGAAAATTCCTAGGTTTGAATAAAAATCAGAAAGTGCAAAGGGATATTTCCAAAAGGTAATACCTTTTCCTGTCTCTTTGCTAGTCCACAGGGAAAATAATTGTATCCTTTATCTCTCAGTGTTAAAAGTCTCCCAAACTCTCTTCATGCTTCTAAATACTGACATAAGCTGAGCTGGTTTTTGAGAAACCTACAGGGCAAACATCAAGCTGCCCTTGATCCTTTTCTCTGATGAAAACTGTATAAAACCAAAATAACATGGTGAGAAAGACACAGATTTTACTCTTCCTGCTTTTGCTGCTATTATAGTGACACCTGCTGTCCCATTCTGCCTTTTTAAGTTACAAAAGCCTAAGAACGTGATAAAAGTGGCAGCCTCAGAATAAGAACTTTTACAGTGATTCTAGTTAATCGTAAAAATATTTCCCCAAAGTACATTATGCAGTCTGGCTCACATACACAGTCACATTTTCAGGTATGATGCATTGACCCTGGCTGGATGTCAGGTAGCCACTAAAGTCAGAGGGAAAGGAAGTTCGGGAAGTTCGGGACGTTCGGGAAGTTCGGGAAGGGAAGTGCGGGAAGGGAAGGGAAGGGTAGACCTGAAGGCTGTATGGGGCCCAGTTTTAGCTTAACAAGCGTAAATATCTAAATAGGGAACATAAAAGAGTTTGACAAAATGTGTAGGTTTTTGCACCCACACAGGCAACACAATTTTGCATGCTATCTTCATTTTCAAAGTTTGTGTGGCCAGATCACCAGATTAATTGAACTGGCCTTCCGCATAGCCATGGCATATACTGCCATCTTCTATGCTTAAGTAAGTAAAGAATCAGTTTAACTGTTTTTGTAAAGCAGAGGGGGAAAAAAAAAATAAAGCAGCTCACAAGGGCAAGATAAATCCTCACTTATTATCTCCTTTAACAAGAGGCTTCATGTCCAGCCATAATGTGAGCAGGGAAAGATGCAAACTTTTCTCCCATGTGACAGCACGTAACTGACAATCTAATAGAAGAGGAATTGCACAGGCATACATACTCATATTTATGTTGTCAATTCCACTCAAGTGAGAGGAACACCTGATCTTGAGCAACAGAGAACTCACAGGAAGAAAAACACCCCTGCTGGTAGGATCCTGACCATTTTTCTGGAGAGCTGATGCTCTCCAGAAAATTTTTTTAAAATAATAATTTAAATAAATAAATAAAATTCAGCAGTTGATGCTAAGTTGGAGACTCGCCAAGAGCAGAAGCAGCAGTCTGCGTGGCACTATCATTTTGACGGCCCGTGGCCTTGCAGTCAGCTGGTGTCAGCAGCATTTAACCACGGCCCACGCAAAACTCGCTGCGAAAGCCGCCACCTCCATCCCAGGCAAGGATGTACGGCTCCACAGAGCCGGGTCCTGTGCTGACATCCGGTGGCTCTACACGAAACGACATCAGGCTCCGAAGGCAATGCGGACCCTCCCCAGTGCAGCGCCGGGGGAGCCCTGCCCGAGGGTCCCGCAGCAGGTCCTGCCCAGGGCCAGCCCCAGCACATATCCCACACGCAGCCCCACACGCTCCTCCGGCCTCAGGCAGAAACCGGTGCGTGGCCTCAGGAGATGGAGAGCTCTGCTATCCCGGAGAAGGCACGTCCCGCCCCGGACAGCCCGTGCGGCTGGGCTCTGGCCCACGGGCTGAGCAGGGCTAGAGCCATAGGGGCTGGCTGGTGCCCCAGCGGCCCGACACAGGCCCGCTGTCAGGACGGTCTCGCCTCAACACAGCACATCGCACTTGCTCACTAGCACACCTCCACCTGTGGATTCGCTCCGCCTGGATCTACCACAGTCATAACAGACGGCTGTGGTTGCAAGTGCAGTCAGCAGTGCTTGCCCATCCTTGCCCGCGCAGCAAAGGAGATGCTGCAGACAGAAGTGTGGAAGTACAGACTTGAAGTAACTGTCAGCTTATTCTGTAATGTGAGATTTTTAAGAAGTTGATGACAATCGAGCTGAAAAATGCACGATTTTTCTGGATTTCCTCCAATGCGATAAAGCCACTCAGGGAGAGATTTGATTCATGCAAAGCCCAACATATGTTCTCATACCTTTAATAAAGTGAGTTCACCATTCTCAGCACAATTCAGAGCAGAATGAATGGCAAGAGCTAATAAGGTAAATAATGTCGTGGAGTAGCAAAGAATCCAACACTGGAAGGACTAAGTCTTGAAATTTGGCTATTTGAGATATTACTGAAGACTCATTAACCCAAAAGCAAAAGAAAGTTTGTGCTGTACTATTCTGGCAAAATTGATACATTAAATTCTAGTTCAATATATCTTTTAAATACAGAATAAAGGCTAGTAAACCTTTATCTGAAATGAAATTTCAGTGCAATAAAAAATTAACCACTGAAAAGAAAAACACATCAATAGGAATGTAATATTTAATCTTATATTTCAGATCAATATTTTAATAATTGCCTCTAATTGAATCCAAATAATGATTGACATGTTACGGTACAAAACTCCGTATCAAGTAAGAGACATTTGCTCTCATGGACATAACCCACCAAGATATTTGTTACCAAGTCCATCATCTGCACTGATGTATTATTTGTTATCTCTATAGAGAGCTGGCAACACAGACATCATGGACTTAACAGAATCTATGTATAAATTGTTTTGTGCAGAGGCAAACATAAATATGTTAGCAGTTTTGTGTCAATAAAGAAGGCTAGACTGGGCAAATACACAGCCAGTTAAAAGAAAAGTCTTTAAAAACAAGGATCCATGTTAAAAAGACCTATTAATGTCATTTATATATCTCACATTTGCTGACTAATTTTGAAGTGAAGGGGGAAACCCAACTAGCTTCCCAACTATTTCTTTTGCAGTAGAACCAGCAAATCATCTATCTGTATCCAAACACCAAAACCATATTAGCGAAATAAGTGGAAATGAAGACTGTTCACAACCCAGGGTGATGCTTGTAGGTACTGTCGCAAAATTCTTGAGTCTGCTGTTAGCAATAAGCAATAAGCTAGAATTTTATGCTAGTTCTGGAAGGTTTTGTTGTTTGCTGGTTTTTTTTTTTTCCCCTAATTCTTTAAATAAATACTTGACCTCAAAAGACCTTCGAACTGTTACATGAAGTTTTCCTTCAGCAGTGTTCAGACCTGTCTGGATCTGGGAGAGGAGGTGGACCAGGCAAAGCTGAAAATTCTTGCTGTCTTGCTTTGTATCCCTGTCGAGGCAGCAGATTCAACCACTACATGTGACGATTATGTAACCACTCAGCAACTTGTCCTTCTGTGCTTAGGGAGCCCCTTCTCTAAATCCACACCCACAACCTGACGTTGTGGGGGCTTGCCTTGGACATCCTTAGATCTGGAAGGTCTGTTAAGCACAAATCGGTATCTCTTTTTTTAAGAAGCAAAGAGAATAAACATCCTACAAGTCAGGGGGAATCTTTGGTATAACTCATGCCATGTAGGTTCTTACGTCTTTTCTCACCCTCTTGCAATACCACAGATTTGCAGTCTCATAGGTGGTCACATAGCAACTTTATCACCTGCAACAATTTTGAAGGCACTAAATAAAGGAAAATGTTCTGTCTGGATTTCTAAGATGGAACAATTATTCAGAAGAGATTATGGAAATTGAAAGTTGGATGGTCAAACACCTTTCTTTGAGAAAGCATTACCAGTGATAAAAACATGACTCTCCATTCTCAAATCTTTACCTATTTTCTTGTGCTAGCACCCAAACAATGTAGACATAAAACTAGAATTTTACCTGCCACTGAAATGCCAGAAGCTCTGGAGTTCAGAGCAGACTTCTGTCAGCAGAATAAGTTCAGCCCAGTAAATTAACACACTCTTCTCATCATTTTCCATTCTTCTTAGTGCAATATATTTAGCCTTTATGGTGTAAAACTATTACCTGTGACCATTGTTCATCCCCCAGAAACGAAGCACCCAAGTTATTTAAAACTGGAGGAACAGGAGTATTTGGGCATCTTCAACCTGCTGAAATCAATGCTAGTTCAGTTCCAATACACTCTTGAGTCTGACCTTCATCTCATTTCTCCTTTCATCCTAAGCTAACTATGAAATTTGGTTGGAAGGGATAAAGAAGTGAAAGGCATTTCTGATCTGGATGACAGTGGAAGAACTTGATACCTACAGAAAATCAGAAGTCTTGGGCATTCCAGGGGAGTTTGACAGCCAGGGCAGACCTGGTGGGTACTAACATGTGTCAGCTTATCTGCCATACAAGAGCATGCTTGAAATGGAAATTTTAT
>WEIT01042046.1:13874-28399 GCA_013389985.1 Dryoscopus gambensis | reverse complement strand
CTTATGCTAAGCAACCTACTCACTCTATTCCTTTCTTGGTGTCAGCTCCAGGAGAGCCACATCTTTATAAATGAGAACAACTTAATACAGAAAAAAGTTCTATTGGCAAGAGGTATCCATTTTTCTGCATATTCTTCAAGAGGAAGACAAGAAATAAGAGTCACATTTTCTAGGCCACCTCGCAGGAATTGATATATATGCCAAACTCTTGACTTCCTATCTTCAAGAATTATTAGGCTGGGATACTTCTTCTGTACTGCAGAAAAAGCCCTAAATAATTAGCACACTAAACATCTGACTCTTGGGTATTCACTGGGTTGCATTAACTGTATTGAGGGCAACAACAAAGTTCTATCAAGCAACCAGAAAGTACGATAGCAGAGGTGAGTACAGTGACAGTGTCAGCACATACAATCAGGATTTCAGTGCTGACCCTTCATGCTCCAGGCAGAAAACTTAGACCAGTCTAAGACTTCTGCTTTATGTTCTTCACCTTCTCTATGTCACTGTATGACATGCAGCCAGTGCATCTCAACTCAGTCCCACTATCTCACAGAAATAACATGCAGAATAAGAAAAGCTGCACGACAAGAAAGAGAGATATTAAGAAAGGAAGAAAACAGACTTAGTGGAAGGCTTAACAGCAGAACTTAAGACAGGATGAGCTCACAAATAATCTGGGGTTTTAGACTCTGTCAAGGTTAGTGCCTGACCTGCAGCAGCATGATACCTGCAACATCAGCTCTACCAAGAACCTTGCTTCAGCTGTGGACTGGTACAGCTCGCCACCTCTTCTTTCTTTTGATAAATTAAATGTTAAGAATAAAAGATCATTTATATATTGGAATGACCTAAGAACAGTAAGAACACAGGTAAAGAATAAAATCACTCACAGATTTTTCTACTGCCAAAGTTGTAGTCATAAGTTAGCACACCAAAAGTAATAGTGCAACAAAAGTAGTACTAAAGCAGTGGAAAGTAAAGATGACAGCAAGTCTACCACCTTCTCTGTATTTCCACAGGAAACGTAGTTTTACATTCATTGTTCTTGGCACAGTTCCAGGTAGAAGGAAAAGAAAAAACTGAACAGGTTTAGAATACCTAAGATGACAAAGGACATCCTTGATTCACTGAAGTAAGGGAGGAAAATCTTTTATCTCTGTAGCAAAAGAGAGCCTATTCAGGGGGATTGTTTCTGAATTAGGCTCTGATATTTAATCAAATTATAAATCTATTTTCAGATTTAATGAATCTTCTTATGTGGTGTCATCCACAGTCTGATGAAGTCACTCAAGATCTAGAAACAAGAACCAACCTGTCATGTCTCAGTCTTTGTAGTTTCCAGATGTGGCTGTGGCTATGCCTGGAAGGGTGATGCACTGCACTGCTAGTTAATTTCTCTCTTTTCTTCGTGTCAGAAATGTAGTGTTTTCAGGGTTTGTGGATTTTTTTGGGTTGTGGTGTGTTTTTTTGGGTTGTTGTTGTTGTTGTTGTTGTTGTTGTTGTTGTTGTTTTGTGTGTGTGTGTGTGTGTGTGTGTGAGTGATGGGTTTTAGTTGGTTGAGACTTGTTTGTTTGTTTGGTTTGGTTGGTTGTTGTTTTATTTTTTTTTGGTTTGAAAGAAAACCTGAAAATGTTAGTGGAAACCAAAATTCCTGGAATGTTCTTTTCAACTGTTTTGCTCCTACATAAACATTCCCATTATTACCTAATGCGTAAATATCCTATCTTTTTGGTCAGGAAAAAAAGTGAACAGTAAAGTTTTTGAAGAAGTTGTAATGAATTGCTTAGGACTTCAAGGTGTTTCCTGTACAAGCTGAAACTTGTAAATGGCTGTCAAGTTCTTATTTTCCTGATTTCACAGACAGTTCTCTTTGTGAGTCTCCAGTCTTGATGGCAATGAGTGTTTTCCCTTCCAGACTTTTTTACACAGAAGCTCTGTATTACTTCTGAATGCCTCCTGCACAGCCAGGGTATCTGGTGAAATCATCTAACTCTTGTGATGCATTGATTAAAAATTACAGGGTAGTTAGCCAAAGAGAGCCTTTGATCTCTTGCTCTATCAGCTGCCTACCAAAGAGCTTTACTTTGCCAGTAGATTGTCAACTGACTTAGGAAGAATTATTTCAGTGTTGCATCAAAAACAAAGGAATGCCCAAAGTTAACCACTATTTCTCTGATGGATACTTTTACAGTAGGGTTTCTGTCCCTTAGGGTTGGAAAAATATTTAAAACATTTCTTAGCTAGGAAAAATTCACTTCCATAATACAATAAGGGCTGGAAAAACAAATAAAATCTACTGTAAGAAGGGGGGTGAACAAGATTTTTTAAAATTCAGCTAGATGGTCAACATTGAAATATCAACACAATATAGATATTTTCAGTCCAATAAAACACAGACACTTGGAAGGCTTTACAAAAGACATGTCCAGAAGTGTTACATTTCCCTGGGGAATGGTATGATCCTCCCAAGAGACCCCCATAAGCTGTAACTATGTTAGCCTGACCCTTCCTTCCTTTCTGTATCCCATTGGCCCAGGGCCAAGAACCCACACCTACCGAACCCCAGACAAAACCCTGCTCCGCCATCGTTCTTCCTCTTTTTCCTCCTCCATCCCTGAGAATAAACATAAGGAAACTGAGCCTCTGTGGATCTCTCGCCTGGTTTCTGAAACATCTCCCCTCTGAAGCCCCCCAAGACTGGGCTGGCCTGACGAGTTTGGGGGCAGCCAGGGGGGAGAGAGTTTCACAGAAGTATAGACAGAGATGTCAAATTGCTGAGCTGTAGTGGAGGCTGAGAATAGAGAGATCAGAAAGCAAGGTGGCTGGAAAATACAGTGCTGAGCAGACACTGCATTTCCTGACCTCATGTTCTCACAGCAGTTCTGCAGTGCCTGTCAGTACCTCAAAATGTAATTATTGCTGGGAAGACACTTTATTTTTTCTGGGAATCTGAATCACACATTATTCAGTCAGCAATATTTCAAAGACTAGCTTGAGAAAAAGTCATTGCTGAGATAGTATCAGCTGAGAAGTAGTGATCCTCCTACAGCATTGATGAAGTTAGTATGGCTTTTGGAAAAAGAGAAAGAAAATGGATGTTTTCTGCAAGCCATCTGAGCTTTTAGCATTATAATTACTGGGAAATATTTTCTGTAAACAGCAATGTGTTCAGATTTATAAAGTTCTAATCAACAAAATAACTACGTTTTGATTTTGGTGGAAAGAAGTACGTATTTTAAGGGATTCATCATTGATGATGAGATCCTCCCTCCAAAGCACTGCCTCAATTTTATCCAGCCTGTAAAAAAAAATGTTTTCTCTGGGCTCCTAAAATGTCTGTGTGACATGAATTACATCACTGCATCTTATTCCCTAAATATCAGGCAACTGTAGCACAAGGCGCCCTACAACAAACGGCACCATTTTTTTACGGGACAAACGTCCTTTACATCACAACAGTTTTATCAGGCACACAAACACCTTAGTAGTGGTCTCATCTTTTCTGCACACTTAACATCAGCTTTTTTTTTTTCCCCCCATGGGATTTATACCTCAGAACAATGGCAAAAGAAAGTACATGTACAAAAAGCACCAAAAGGCTGCATTGTTATCAGTTTCATGGCAAGATGTTTGCCTTCTACCTACCCACTTTTCCTCATCGTTTGTCATTCCTCAAGCTAAGCACCTTGGTTTGTGGCCTTGGGAAACATTTGCCTCCAGCCAAAACAGAAACATGGAACAGTTCTGGGGTTCAAACCTTAAAGATGTTGACACAGCCATCATGGAAAGTAAGATTGCCCAGGAGAGGCCTGAATTTCTTAAGACGTGAGTGGGATAAGGAATGCAAGGTGGTCATGCCATGGTAGAAGGCCCTCTTGAAATCTGTCATTAAATTACTTTTATTAGGAATCAGCAAATATAGTAGCATCAAATATATTAGCATCATTTCATCATTCAGAGACCTATAACAGAAGAAATTCCTTCTTTATGAAGAACAAAACACTATCTTACATAAAAGTCTTTATCCAGGCCCTGAATGTTTCTACCTGTAAGGTTCTCACAGGAAAAGAGTAACTATTCAGTAAACATAGTGAATAAAGAGTGTTCAGTGATGCTTCTTGTGCTTTGCAAGTTCCTGCTTTAATACCATCAAAATACACATCTCCCTAAAGTGTTATCTTTCTTTGCCTCTGTTAGTAAAGGTTGTGTGTAGATTTCACTTTCTAGTTTCTTACTGATATTTTTATACTTCCACAGAATAAGGCTACTAGGAGGCAATGTAATGTCCCTTTTAATCTGTAAAACATGAGATCTATTATGTCTGTACCAGGAGAAGGACAGAAGGTCAAAATGGCACAGGCCAGGGTTTTTTCTTTCATTCACTACATTCTCAAATTTGTGACGTTAAAGAAAACAGTCTAGGTTCACGGTTAAACAGGATTTAAATAATTAGTGGTACCCTGTGTTCAGGGGTTCCTGCTAATTTGGCTGTCTCTCTTGATATAGATCATGTCTGGGTTTTCAGATGGACCTGTAGGTATAGTCCTTAGAGTTTCGAGTTCTCGGGTTTTGGAAGGTAACATCCCAAGTATTGAGTGAGAGACTTGAAAAGGCTAAGTAAACACACAGTCTATCTGAGAAGCGCTGACTACTACCAGCCCAGGATTATTCATAGATGCTCAGTATCTCAGCGACCTGCCAACTCTCTTTCCTCACCTCTCTTCTCTCGATCAGAGTGGTGAACCCTCCCTGCCTACACTTAATTTCTCGGTAAAAAACCCCACAAAACAGCAGCAACAACAACAATCACCAAGCAATTGCATATAGGCTGGGAAAATTTAGTGAAGAAATGTCAGGTTTACTTTACTGTTCTCTTTAAATCAAATATTTAAAGAAAAATCGATGCTGGAATACACTATAATCACAAAGATCTCCTCAGAAGGAATTTATCTTAATCCCAGAACCAAAGCCCAGTAATACAAACGTCTCAATGGCTCCATAATAAACCTTTTGCCACTAGAAGGCAGCAAAGCTCCAATAGTAACATGCATTTTATTTCCCTGACGCAAAACAGGCAGAAAATTCTGTCAATAAAATGAAATATTCTTTTTCCTGCTTGCATACTCAGTGGTTGCTGATTTCTCTCATATTGTTTGCTCTCAGTTCAGATGTGTGAGTGAAGAGTATTCATTTGTAGTGATTTATTTAAACTTCTGTAACAGTGCCTGCCAGTGGCAAAGAGACACGGGAAGCTGAAGGAAACCAAAAGTAGTAATTTCACAGACTAGCTGATTAAAGTATAAAATGTGAACCAGAAATTAGGTTATCACTGAGTTCCCCTCAGATAATATCTATGTCTACATCCATAAATACTCAAAGAGTTTATCTTGCCACTTTGTATACACCCTCTCACTCTAGTCTCCAAAACTGATCTTGTCTTATGGTGGGGGTAGTATAACTACCAAACTTTCCAAATTCTGAATCCTACTTTTCACAGAATGCATGGCATATCGAAGCTCTGTGTCAGTCAGATAACCCTATTGCCTTTTGATATCAATTAAAGCTACTGCCAATGATATTCCCAGGTCAGATTTCCTCTCTACAAGCTTCTGCACAGGATAGAAAAGCCTTCAGCAAAACCCAAAGCAGGCCACCTGCTTACACTGTGTATTGCAATAAACACAGTGTAACACAGTGTAAGAGTGATTATAAAAGCCATGGAGCACTGTCCTGCCTAAGTAAATCCTGGTAACTCTCCTCCCTAGGCTGTTGGTAAAGGATAAGGGGTAAATGATGGAGGGATGGGGCATTCACAAACCAGCAACCTAGGCCACCTAAGACCAAAAAGTTGCAGCCACAGAGACCTCCAAGAAACATTGTTTTTATTTTGTGAAGTATTTCTAACAGAAAAGTCTAAACATTAACAAATGTTCATCTTAGGAGATACAACACTCCTAATCTGTGGCTGGCAGTGCAGTTTATGTGTCCCTTCCAAAATACTGCCCTTTCATTGAATAAAAATTTTCAAAGAGCTTGGCACTCCTGGGAGTTTGTGGGGCACCTCATGAGGGCACGCAGAAAGTGAGTTCCCTCAGTTACTCCCGTGCTCAGGATCCTCCCACCACTGCCATCAGCCCCAGTTCCAGCCTGACGACCAGAGTTATTCTGGATCGTCCCACTGCCCAAGAGGGGAAATATGGGCAGGAATGCAGGGCTTTGGCCAGGCACAGCACTGTGCTTCAGACTGGAGTGAGAAATAAGGCAAGACACACACACACATGCACAGGCTCACACACTGAAAATATTCAGAAATTTGGGAACAAGTAAAATCAATTAGATATGCTTGATCAGCAATCAGTAACGAATAGAACTGAGAAAATTATTCAGAATGCTCAGTTTGTTCTAAAGTTTTTACCATCTCTCTGTGAAAAAGTTCAGAGCATCATTTGCAGTCATATTTTTCATGACTAAATTGTTATGAAAACTTAAAAATTCACATGAAGTTCAATTTTGCACAACCATTTAACATAAACATACAAATGAACCTGGAGATGAGCAAACATAGATGAAAAAGATCATGTCTCATGCCTTTTCCTTTCACCCTGAACCCAAGGCATGTCTGAATCACCAGTCAGTAATGTGGACATATCTGTGCTCATTAATCCTAAAGGGAAATCTTAAAAAGCAGTGCAAAACTCCTTGTCTCTGAGGATTTTGAACAGGATTTAGATAAAATATTTCTTTTGTAACAGTAGATTTTTTTTCTACCAGACTTACTATTCCTCTCAATTTGGCTCACATATCATGGTCGGCAGTAATACTTATATAATGCAGAAGTAGTGGGGATCTCAAGGTGGTGTGAGAGGAGTGCTAGTGAGGGACACTACTGCCATAGGCTGACAACATCCAATAGCTGGAAAGAAAAATGGGAAGCAGACAAATGCGCCAAAGTACCTAAACCCTTTACTGCAACCATGTTAGCCAGCCAGGGCTGCCAGAAGGGATTCAGAGGTAAAAACAAAGACAGGCCAGTGCACCCACACTGCATCCCCCGCACAGAGCTCAGCTGCAGTGCCACTCTGCACGAGCTGGAAAGCAGCTGCTAAAGCTTAATGGCATAAGAAATAGGTAATACCTTCTGCTGCTGCATGCACATTAAACATTGATCCTGGCTTTTGCGGCCAGCAGATTGCCTTCAGGCATTGCTATCACCAGTTTTTGCTCTCTGCTCTGTAAACAGCTTAGAGGGTGTTTTGAAAAGCAAACTGGAGTCCTGGATTATACTCTGTCTATCTCTGCTAAAAAGGCCAAATTGCCCACACTGTCTAAAAACTATTCCCAAAATCACTCTACTTAGTAAGTAGAATAACAAATCTCAAAAGACTCTACTCACTGGTGTGCGTGGAGAGGAGGGGGAAATTTATTTTATAATTTTTTTTTACTGATAGCTGCCCTTAAGTGTGGAGATCTACATAATCTGTCAAACTGTTAGCAACCTGCAATACAAATCATAGTACACTGTACACTGTCCTTGGAAATATTTTCTTCTGAATTTCCATCTCCATTTGTTTATCTTTATCTAATGTGGTATTCTTTCTCAGTTACATATTGTAGCTGAATGACATGAGACAAGAGAAGGTGTAGGAGAAGATGGCATCTCAGATGGAAGAGACAAGCCAATTAAAAGCATTTTTCTGAGATATCTGCATGGTGCTGCTGATCAATGTGGGCTTAGCTGGACAGAAAATGTACCCCTCCTGAAGGAATTTCAACTCACTTAAAAATTACTGAGCAATGAGAAGTGTTTAACAAGTGGATAATAATTGGAATACATAGAAAATTATGTTACGAAAATTTACAGTTCATCAAGAGAAATATGTGCATAAGTCAAATGCTCACAGCTCCTTATCAAAAAAAATTTACATCACTTGTTTGCAGAATGATAAAACTATGCAAAAGACAAAAGGTTAACTTTCTTTTCATATTAGCATTAGCGTATTAGCAACATTTGCTGCATATTATAGTAGTAAGAATCAAGGTAAAATCACATCCCCTTTGGAAGTTATGTCACATTTGTCGTGGTGAAGCTTCTATGATGGCTCTTTTTTACTGATTCTTTAGCACAATTGATTTCATTATGAACAACATTTCTGCAAATGCAGTCAATTCTATTAAGTCTGTAATTGAGGCACATTCAAAACCTGTGTGTTTTGCAAAATAAAAGTCCAAACCAGAGGAAATAGAGAAAAATTTTTTGTAGGCAAGGAAAGTGCAGCTGGCAGACATGGGGGAGGAGCCCTGAATTATTCCTGTTTGTTTTGAGGATGGTTTCCTTGGCTACTTAAAACAATGCAACAAATTTTCTGGGCATATGCAAGCAGCGAAGTGCCTCTCCTGTTAAGAATCAATGTCTTCCACCAGCTGAAAAAAACCCCGCAATGTTCTTTCGACACTGAACAGTGGAAACTCTGCTGTTCTCTAGAGAGACCAAACTTTTCTTAGTATTAAACCAGAACATCCAGTGAGCTAACTCACAGTAGACCCCAAGGTATCTAAGGCGGCTTGTGTTCACATGAATTCCTCAAAAGCATCTAACATGATTTGCAAATAGGTACTTCTACCAAATATTTGATGCAGTTCCTTTAAGTGCTCTGTATCCCCTGTTCCCCCAGTACAGTTCCCAGCAGTGACTTGGTGATGAAAATGAAGCTTGCAAAGGTTCACTGTTCAACTCCCTGGCTGCTGCCTTTTCCAGACCATTCTGCACCTTATTTTTATTCAACACAGGAGGTAAAAAGGCCCAACTGTTCCACAGACGTGGGAGAGGGAGGACTGGAGTGCAGGGCTGCATCCACACTCATGTGCCTTCCATGCTCGGACTGGAAAGCTGGCTGCAGCGCAGCAGCTCCAGCTTTTATCTTTCTGCAAGGGTTTCATCGCAGATCAGAACAAATAAACTTCTTTTGCCCCGCACGGCAGGAAGGTGGAAATGGTGTTGCCAGCCATTCCAGTGATGCAGCAATAGGTCCTGACTCCCCTCACCTATCACACGGACTTCTAAGGCCCCAGTTATTTGACAACTTCTGAGCAATATTATCAAGTTCATTATCACAGCACTCTGCATCACCTCTAAATCAGATACATAGATGTTTATCTGCCCAGAAGCAAAGTCTATTTATGCAAAATGAGGACATGGGTATTGTTTTATCAATTTTGCTTTGAAACATACTTTATGTACTCTATCCATATCCACACACAAGAAAAGAAGCACAACTTGCATCCCAGACTCAGGCTTTTCTACTTACTTAGCTGTAACCATTGAGAAGTAAACTTATCTGAGTCTATGCAGATGTTGTGTTTATCTCACCATGACCTTTTATAAAAACCAGTTATGTATAAGGATTAAGCCTTTTACAAACTGTGTAAAGAACAATAGCAGCTTTCCGACATAAGATGATACCTAAGTATTCCAGATACATGCACTTAGGTAGCAAAAATATCTCTGTGGAAAGGAATTTCAAGCATAAACTTGCCAACCATCTTGCAGCCTGAAGCATGCACTCATTTTGACTGTTCATATTCACTGGTTCTGTAGTTTGATCAATGAGAGGAGAGGAGAGAGAGAAACACCTACTGGAAGAAAACAGAAGTAAAGCTAAAGAGAAGGTCTTCTCCACTCAAGCACGTGGATATTTCACTTTTTCACAACAAACCTGATGGTTCAGCATTGGAACAAGTGGTTCATAAGCCAGGCCTGAGCTAGCAAAGATAGTGGAGCCTGCTTTTCTCAGCCGCCTCCTCTCTGCATTCCCTCCAAGACAGCCTGATGTGCAAGCGTCTCTGGGTATTATTGTTGCGAGTCAGTCAGGCAGTCACTGCATGTCATTCAGTGCACCAGCTGTCGCTGCACAATAGCATTCATTCCACTGAACAATAAATTAAATCCCCACCGAGTGCTAGCCATACCCTGCTCTGAGCCTTACTATCACTTAACACGTGTTACTCCACACAGTACATGCAGGAATCCAGGGTTGGTGATGCAGACGTGGGGATTCTCACTTGAGATTCTTCATGAAATTAAAGTTTCAAATTTTTTTCCCCCTTTCAGTAACAAATCTATAAGAGTTTTTAGGAAAGAATGAGTTTGCAGGCAGGTGGCAGACAGAGAGATGCAAAGCAAAGGCAGCTCTCTTGGTAGTTCTTGCTGAAACTGCTCTGCAGAAGGTAGTGACAGGCAGCTCTGCACTGTTTGTGCTTCCTGAGGCCCCATTAAGAAAAAGGACATATTTTGTGAGACAGGAAATAGAAGCATATCTTTGCCTTGTCCTTTGTTTTTCAAGGAAAACTGTTTTCTAACATCGTGGGCTGTGACATTTCTACTTAAAAACCCCACTGCATTTCAGAATCTTAAATGTTTGAGATTAAGTATGAAAGTAAGCCCCTGGAATGACAAGATACCACTTCTAGTTTATTCTAGATGCTCACTGCCCTCCTCACCAACTCCTTCCTTCATGCCAGAGTATTCCCAACTGCTTCTCCTTGGCTTGTACAGGGCACTCACAGCTCCACTCCATTTTCTTAATCCAAAGCAGGCACTCAGCTCTTCAGCCTTAGGCACTAGTTTGGCCTCTTGAACTATGGTCAGCTGGGCCAGGATTAGTATCTTCATGCCTAGCTGCATCACAATCTCTTTTATTCTTATTAAGGTGGCGTGAAGGACTAGAAATTTTATATGATCTCTATCATCCAAAATTAGGAAACAGAAGGCAACTATCAGGTATTAATCATCCTTTCGATATTAAAAAAAAAAAAGTAAAATAATGAAAGTAAAATAAAACTAAAATAAAAGTAAAATGTTTTTTAAATTTGAAAAAAATAAAATAGTTACTCTTTCCAACTTTCTGGGTTTTGGTTTAGCTTGGTTTTGTTGTTGCCATTTTATCTCAAAGAAATTTTTGAAAAAATTTTTAAAAACCCAGTCTCAAACTCAGCTGGGTTTGAAGCTGCCAGCATTCCTGTGGGATAGAAGTGCCATTTCTGATCAGCTCTGCAAGCCAGCAACCTGCAGGAATGACTGCCCAGCTGTAACTAGCTTTGGAAGCACTGTACTCTGTTCAGTGTCCTTCAAACTGTTTTGCTTTTGGGGGCATTGCTCTACTTTCTGGAATTCATGCTCCCCAAGAGCAACAAAACTGTTCTTTGTTCAGCACCTTACAGTGCTTACTGGCTACTGTCCCAAAGAATAACCAGAATGTTAAAAGAACTAAGGTCTTTGCTAAGTACTTGCTAAATTACCACAGACCACTGGGCAAGAGATCATTGGGTGAAATACAAACCTTCCATGCATGCTTGAGTACCTGATTCAAGACAAAACATGTTCAAATGGAGCATGATGTGGCCTTGCCAAAGCCCAGCTCCATGAGTGTGTGAAAAACAAAAACAAAATAAAGAATAAACTAATCTGGAAACATTCATCTCTCCATTTCCTTTGATCCAAAATAAATAATACCTCAGTTTAAGTTTTGGAGATTGGTTATTACAAGTTGTACAAAGCATTTGGAAGATCAAGGATGATAAAAAATTAATGCTATTAGACAGACCTGTTATCTAAGCATTTTTTTAGCTCTGCTGGTTATTTAATATAATATTTAACAGGAATTAACCAGTAACAAGAGATAAAAACATACAATAAATGAACTTGTTATTTAGAGCTGGATTGAACTATAGGAGGGGGAAAACAAAAAATTTTTCAAAGACCCCATATTCTGTATTTAAATTTACTAGTTACATATAGATCAGATCAATTTATTTTGCTGCAAGGAAAAGCTAGCTTCTAGGTGGACCTGCTTCTAGGCTCTGGATTTGTAAATCAGTTAAATCTTTTCAACTTGTATTATCCAATCCTTTTGAATCATTTCATTCTAACCTCCTGCACATCCTGTTCAATTGACTATCACCAGAAGAATAAACCACTCTGTCCTGGTGAGTTCAGGGGAGTAGATTTTAGGCTTTTTTTCCACTTCCTTTTGAAAATAGGCCTTATCAACAGATTACTAGACATACTGGAATATTTTATATGCACTCCTGCCTTTAAATCTGGAGGCTGGTTTGAAATTTTTATTACTAATCTTCTATACACCTAAGTTAACTTCTATGATTGCTTTTCATGAGTCCTTTAATGGGTACAGCGACATTGCCAGGCCCACAGCTATGGAGATTACTGGAGAAGGAACACTTTGCCCTAGGCAAAAACAGCCGTTCTGGTGATGCAGTGACAGCCAGGCAAAAGTCCTGGGGCTTGCGGGACAACACAGGCAGAGATGCTGGAGCTGGAGTTGGCAACTGCTGCTGGTGGAGAGAAGAAAGGTGGTGCTGCCAATGCCAGTGAAGGTGTCACAGGCCAAAGGCAATTCCAGCAGCCAGGGTGACCCATGTCCAGACAGCTGTTTCATTCCCCACAGCCATGTGCTCTGTGTCAGCCTGGGGCGCATGCTGCTTGGTTACCCTCTTAGCACCAAACACTTGGAGGAATTTTTGCAGGAGAGTGAGGACAATAAATAGGATGAAATAGAGGATGTTGGAAACCCACCTTCACCTGTGTCTTGGCATCACTGACAAAATCTGCTGCCACACCAGACTGACCAGATGGCCCAAACCCTCCAAGTGTGCTGCTACTGCACACACAGACCTTTGACCTGCAAAGATAAATCCTGCACTGCAGCAATGGAGGCTTCTCAGGCACAGAGATGTGGAGGGCAGACAGAGGCCAACCTGGCAACCCCCTCCTAGCAGCCCCAAGCTCAGACCTGTTCCCAAGACTCTTTGCACCCATGAGACCCATGAGAATCCCATGCCATGCACAGGTGTAACTGGGCAGGCTGGTAATCCTTTCAGCCTGTCACTGAGACTGTGGACATGGCGACTTCTCTGATGAGCAATCTCTGCTTCTTGAGATAAGTTTGTACATGGCCTTAGAGAAGGGCTTAAAAATACTGTTCAAAAGAAATTATGAAAGCAGCATGAACATCCACAGTTTAATCTATGTATGACAGTGATAAAAGTGACTTTTTTTGTTATCCAGATTCGGAGAGTACATTGTCCAAAAGCTTATTTTCAGAATACCCCTTAGAAGACTCAATGAGAGGAACACATATACCAGAGGCAGGGTGGTAAAACCGCATTAGGGTAGTGCTAAGACTGTCATGTTGGAGGATCCATCAATAGCTAGGAAAAGCAGTGGAAAGCATCAGAACTTACAGATATAGAAATTATTTTGTGTAAAGAGAACTACAGATAATTAGCCAGAACTTCAGAAGGTTGCATCAAAGGTAAATATAGAGACAGCATAATGACAGATGACATTTAGCACTGATGAATGGTGTGCATTGGAGGAAATGTTTTGCTCAGGGTACTGAGTCCTAAGCTAACAGTAATTATTCAGGAAAAAAATATCTTCCCTTTGTGTGGACAGCACAATATAGAAATTGTTAAATAGATGGTAAAAATTAAAAAAAAATGGATTACAGATTCTTTATACTTAATTAGTGCACCAAAGTTTGCCTGAACTAATTTTGTTCAGTCCACTAGATATGCAACCCTAACAAAAGTTTCAAAGTTACAAAAAAAGGCTGAGGTGTTCACAACGATTCAGCAGCTGGGAAAGAGAATAACTGGAGGTGATATCAAGGGCATATAGTTGACAAATGTTCATGTATCTTTTTAATTTCTGCATTCCTAGGTAGATGTGGAACTTAAGTTTACTTGTTTCGCAAAAAAAAATAGGGGGGGGTCGGCTTGGGGTCTTTTTTCCACTCTTTTTTTTTCTGATGCTGGAGTCCTTCATTGGGATGGAGTTAAAACTTCTGGAAAGCAAAAGTAACCAAGCTGGAAATATCCAATCCTTTCATGGGTGGGTATGGGGATGGAGAAGACCAATGTACAGAGGGCCACTCTGTCTATCTGAAACCATAGGCTCTGGGCAAGTTCTTTTTTCCTGCATTCCAACAACACTAAGGAATGGAGAACTCATACTGTCCTTGGTTTTAGCTGGAAATTTCTCTTGATAGACTTGCTTTGCTAAAATTTCCAAAGGCAGTAAAGGGTTTTGACAGAGTGATATTGAGCATCAGGGTTTTTACTTCAAAAAAATTCTGGCCATATCTAATAAAAAGAGAAAAAAGTATCTCATGGAACCCAGGATGGAATATGCTCAGAGGAATATACTTCATTTGCATAGTAAATTATTAGGAATTTCTAATAATTCTATTAGATGAAATTCTACTAATACTTTCAAGACCAAGAGGTGAGTGGAGAGATGGTGGCCCTACTGACATGACTCATACAGGTTCCAGGATATCAGAAATTAATATAACATCTCTGCTTTCATGTAGTCAAAGAGCAGTCCTAGCACAGCTTTACTCAGCAGTTTGGCATCAGAAGTTTGTAGCATCTGCCCATGTCAAAAAGCAGATTTCACACTTATTTAGAATTAGCTTCTCCCTCTGCTCAGTTCTTCTTGCCTA
>WEIT01042045.1:87146-102776 GCA_013389985.1 Dryoscopus gambensis | reverse complement strand
ACCGGGGGTGGGGAAGGGGCCCTGAGCCCAGTTCCTGGGCTGGGAAGATGAGGGGGCTGTGATTGTGCTGCTGAGGGTGGGTGTGGTGGGTACATGGCCTGCAGGTCGCTGGGTTGCTGCTGCAAATCCTGGATCAGAATCACAGAACCGTGGGATGGTTTGGGTTGGGAGGAGCCTTAAAGGTCATCCCACCCCCTGGCATGGGCAGGGACACCTTCCACTATCCCAGGTTGCTCCAAGCCCTCTCCAGCCTGGCCTTGGACACTCCAAGGGATGGGGCAACCACAGCCTTTCTGGGCAAGAACTTTTTTAAAGAGTTTTATTTTATATTCTTAGAACTTTTGAAGAATTTTGGTTTAAATTTTGAGAAGCTTAAAGAGCTCTAGAGTCCTTTTTCCCCTCTTTGGGTGCACTGCAGGGCGCTGCTGACTGATTGCCATGCCTGGGTGGCCCCTGAACGTTTGTTCTCTTTGCAGGTCTCCATCGCCGCCCCCTCGCAGACGTTCTCCCTCTCCACGGAGATACTCTCCCCCGATCCAGAGGCGATATTCCCCATCTCCCCCTCCCAAGAGGAGAACAGCTTCTCCTCCTCCCCCTCCCAAAAGAAGGGCCTCCCCTTCCCCCCAGTCCAAGCGCAGAGTCTCCCACTCCCCGCAGCCAAAACAGAGGAGCTCCCCTAGTGCTAAACGGCGCTCCCCTTCCGTGTCTTCCAAGCACAGGAAGGGGTCTCCTCCCAGCAGATCCAACAGGGAAACACGTTCTCCACCACAAAACAAAAGGCATTCACCTTCACCACGGCCTCGAGCTTCCCACCCCTCCTCCAGCCCTCCGCCGCCGCGCCGGGGAGCGTCGGCGTCGCCGCAGAGGAGACAGTCACCCTCGCCCAGCACCAGGCCCATCAGGAGGGTGTCCAGAACGCCAGAACCCAAGAAAACAAAGTAAAAAACCCTTCTTGTCTGGGCTTGGGTTTTATACGGGGTTTTTGTTCAGTTGTAATGCAGCGAATATAGCTAATAGAATGGTTTGGACTGGAAGGGACTTAAAGCTTATCCAGTGCCAGCCCCTGCCATGGACAGGGACCCTTTTCACTGTCCCAGGGGCAGCCACAGCTTCTCAGCCAAGGCATCATCACCCTCACAGGGAAGAATTTTTTCCCAATATCTCATCTATCCCTTCCCTCTGGCAGTGGGAACCCATTCCTCCCTGTCCTGCCTGCATAAAAAGTCCCTCTTCTTCCTTTTTATAAGACCCTGGACGAGGTCTCCCCAAAGCCTTCTCTTTAATTAGTGGCTTTAAAGAAAAACTAACTTTGTCTTAAACCTAACTGTGGAAGGGAACCAACACTTTTCATTAGCTCAGCGATAATTCCATAAGTGGCCATTCTTGATAAACTGCTAACATTGTAAATATTTTCATCTTTAGTGTGATGCTGCTTTTCTGAGCAGAAGTGTGGTGCTGGCTTAGGAATTTTTTCAGAAGGAAAATGGAGCTGGATGGAAAGGCTTGCACAATAAAAAGGCGTTGTGGTTCTCCTGACTGTTACTGTGGTTATACCTTAATGAAACCAGAAAAGCAGCAATCAGGTCTGAGCAGCAGCAGGGTTGTTTAACAGCTTTTCAGGCTGCATTATCCTCCTGCATGATGGATCCACTCTGCTGTTGGATTGTTTTGCCTTTTTTAACAAATCAGCAAAGCAATTAATCTGTTTATTTTTTTAAATCAATTGAAATCTTCTAAGTGCATCTTGACCAAGTTAGAGCACTGGTGTTCATTTGGCTCTTGTGTTAATATTCCCTTGGTTTGTGTCTCACCTCTGACTGTGACCCTTGTGTTCCTCAGGGCTTCCACCCCCAGCCCCCGGCGCGTGTCCTCGTCCCGATCTGCGTCAGGGTCGCCTGAGACAGCTCCCAAAAAACACCAAGGACCTGCATCTCCTGCTCGGTCTCGCTCTCCTTCTGCAAACTGGTCACCTGCAAAAAAGGCCAAGAGCCCAACTCAGAGCCCGTCACCTGCCAGGGTATTTGTTTGCTCATAAAGCAGCACTGCTTTGGGTTCTGGGAGCAGAATGTCAGGAACAGCCCCAGGGTTATTCACAGGGGGAGAAGAGTGCTTGGGGTCATTCTTCATAGTTACAAACTTATGAATTTTTCAAACTTACTATCTCCAAATCTGGAAAAAAAGTGCTATTCTCTAGAAAATCAGACTTCTGGGAAAAAAAGTCTGTCCCATTCCATGAGTGTACATGAGTTTCATGATCACGAATTTTCACGATCTGCATGAGTTTGAGGTGGGCTTGTTTATGCTGAGTATCCTGTGTGCAAACTCAGGTTATTCCCAGTGGGAAGAGAACAGATTGTTTGTTATCTTCACCTCTTCTCCTGAGGTGTTTCCCAGGGACAATTCCATTCTTTGCCAGAGAATTTTGAAGCCTTAGACATGAGTTGTGACATCTCTATTGAATTATTTATTACAGAATTCAGATCAAGAAGGTGGTGGCAAGAAGAAGAAGAAAAAGAAGGATAAGAAGCATAAAAAGGATAAAAAGCACAAGAAACACAAAAAGCATAAGAAGGAGAAGGCAGCAGCAGCTGCAGTAGCTGCTGCTGTGGCTGCAGCAGACACCACCTCAGTACAGGAAGACCAGGAAGCAGAGACAGAACCCAAAAAGGTAAGAATTTGAGACTTTGTAAAGGCCCAGTGGGAGCGAACAGGGTGGGTGTGCACTGCCCTGCTGGTGTGCTGAGAGCCCTAATTCCAAACTGGGGCTTGGGGTGTGTGATTCCCTGTGGGGATGTCAGAGCTGGGAGGGCTCAGCCTGGCTGGGCCTGGGGTGTTTGAAGCAATTCTTTCTTTGTTTGAAGGAGACAGAAAGTGAACCTGAGGACAACCTGGATGACCTAGAAAAGCACCTGCGGGAGAAGGCCCTGAGGTCCATGAGGAAGGCGCAGGTGTCCCCCCCCTCCTAGGCCAACCCTTTGATATAATGTACATTTTATTTGGTTTGTACTCAGAATTCAATTTCAAATTGCTAAATGTGTTTGAGCTTTAGAATATAACATTTGTTGTAATAATTGCTAGGTTGAGGTTCACCATGTACAAAGGGCATGGATTTACATTACAAAAGGTGTCCACAGTGTACTAGTGACATTCTTTCATTGACAGTCAGCATAATTTCATTTAGAGTGAGACTTTTTAGAAGCAGTAGGAATTTGTTTTGGAGGTTTGAAACATGACCGTCAGTTCCCTCGTTTCTTTGAAATCCAGCAGAGCCTTGAGCAGAATTTGTGAGGGTCTCATTTGACTTCTTTTGTATCACTTACACGATGCTACTAACCTTTGTGGTTTGTAGGCTTGCCCAGGAGTAAAACCACTGCAGAATTCCAAGGAAGTACATCTCTATTTTAATGCTTTCTACTGTTGCCTGTATAGTCTCCATTGAAGCCAATCAAGAATAGCAATTTAGAGTGGTACATAAATGAAAGCATGTTGTTTACCAGGACACTGTGGGTTTATATTGATGTAACATGTTGATTTGGAACACTGGAATTTCATTTGTATTTTTATGTTCTTTTTTTAAAGGGCAGTTTCCATGATCAGCAGTCCCAGAAAACAAAAAAATAATTCCTTCAGTTCTATAAATTTTGTTTGTGAGCTGTCGTTGCCCCATTCATAAATCTTGTCTCGTTACGGTTCTTCAGAATGGTCTGAGCAACTTTCAGAGCTGTGTTCTTTGAAAGTTTAGAGGAACCTGAACTTTGGATATTGTCATGTTTTCACTGTTCTTTGTTTTTGTTTTTTTAACTAAAGCTATATAAAGCTTGTGGATTAAACAAAATAAATTTCTAAATTTAAACAGATGTTGGCTGTTTTTATCTGGACATTTACGTTTGCTGATCAGCTTTGTTTTGTGCAGGGTTAATGGCTGCTCAGAGATGAGAAAGTGTTTGATGCACTGCTGGCTCTGGAAAAATTGGGGCTTTTAACTGGCCTGGAGGAGCAGGAAAAGCCCTTTAATTAGTGATGCTCCTGTTGAGTTCTTGCAAAGCAGGAGTCAAACAGCCTTACCTGGGCAGTGCTCAGAGAGGATGGAGAAGCTTAAACTCAGTGTTTGCTGTGAAAACTGCTCGTCAGAGCAAGTAAAGTGTTTCAAGGCCCTGCAAAAAATGAACAGCAGGTTTGATTGACTTAGAGAAGGAGCTGTAGTGGTGTGAGAGCTCATCTGAGGAATCCTGGGGACTCCCTGCCTTTCCATAATCATGGAATGGTTTGGGTTGGAGGGGACCTTACAAGTCATCCAGTTCCAACTCCCTTTTAATCACACTGGAAACTTGCTGGGTTGCTGCTGTGGAACTCTAGTAAAAACTCAAGCTGTGTTTCTGAAGTCAGCTCAGTTCTGAAGGTCTCTGGAAGGTGCTTTTGAATTCTTTTTGTGCTGCAGCTGCAGTAGCTGTGATGTGCACAATGAAATGGGAGATCCGATGAGTCTCTCCTTGCCCTTGTGCGGGCTTTAAACTGAGGCAGGGCTGCTCCAGGTCCTGGCTGGGAGGGGAGATTTCAGAGCAGCTCCTTCTGCGCTTCCCTCTGTGCTGAATCTTTTGTTTCTTCACAAAGTCCATCTGGGTGAATTTGGTGCTTGTGGAGCCACAGAGACGAACTCGGGACGTGCTGATCCTCACTCACTTGGATTTTCCCTGGATGTCCTGGGCAGAGCCTGCAGGGGTGCAGCTCCCGAGGGTTTAATGCCTCCTCCCTTATCATCCCAATCTTGCTTCCACCCGGGTTTGGTGACCTCTGAATGCCTTTTAATCTTAGCACTAATAGAAGTTCTTTAAATACGTTCAGGACTTGAGTCACTGCTTATCTTCCCTCACACCTATTTCCATCTCCTGCCTCCAGGACTGATAAAGGATCTCTGCTGGGTTTGGATGGGTCAGGCCTTCCCTCCACCTTTCCATCTCCCTTGGAGTTTCTATTCTTGGTGCTCTCTGTCTTTTTTTCCATATATCCATAAAGAATGGTGTAGGCTTAAAAGGAGCAATTAAATGCAGTGTTTAAAAAGGATATAACTTCTAAATTGTGTTTAGGTTAATATTTTAATTCCTTCCTACTTACCCAGTCGAGTACTAACATTTCATTTAAATAGCAGCTGGGATAATCAGCCCTCTCCTCTCCTGAGCTGTCCCTGTCCCTGCTGTTGCACAGACCCTTTTTAGCACAGAATCTCTGCTGGGCTGGGTTCCATCTGTCTCTGCTGTTTATGACACCACTGAATTCACTCCTGATCCTCCAATTGAGCTCCCATCATCCAAACCCAAACTTGTCTGATCCCTTCCCCACTCCAGCTTCTTGGTTAACCTCTTCTCTCTGTTTTTAAATCCTTTTATTTGTAGTTCAGAAGCGACCCTGCAGGTGCCTGGTGTGATGGGGCAGGAGCTGCCTGGATCTCACTTGTTTTTATCCTGGATCTGCTCATGCTGAATTTTGGCTTCTTGACCCAGGCCAGCTTCGTGAAGCGACAGACACAGGGCCTAGGTAAGGGACTTGTGCAATAACTGTATCTAACTCCACAGAAAGTTTAATTGGACTGTGTAATCTAAATAGAGCTGAGTCCCCAGGAGTGAGCGTGAGGCTGAGGTGAGTCACAGGTCAGTCTTGTAGCTGCCTCTGAAGAAAGATGTGTTTGTTGTGTCAACAGGTGGGACAATGGCAGGTGTGTGTGTGTGCAACAGTTCCAAGTTTATAGAAACTCAGGGCTGGATTGTTAAATTTTTCCACTTGTGTGACCTTGGCAATTTGCCTGGGAGTGCTTTGTGGAGCTTCCTGAGCTGAGGGATTTACCCTGAGTTGCCTCAGGACACAGAACTGTTCTGCTGCTGCTTGGGCAGGGCCTGGTGCTCCCTGGGAGCTGCTGGGAGCCCGGGGATAAATCCCAGCACCAGCGCAGAGTTCTGTGCTGGGAGCCATCCCAAAACCCCCTCGCCTGACACAAATCCCTGTCCTGAGCAGTGGGGGCTGCAGGGAGGGACCTGGGCTCAGAGCAGCACTTCTGCACTCTGACTTGGTTCCTCGAGCACCAAACTCCAAATCTGTGTGTTGGTGTAAAAAGCACCTCTGGGAGGAGCAGCTCAGCAGAGCACCGAGCTGTATTTTGGTGGAGTTCCATTCCAGCTGTTGTGTGTCATAACTTATGATTTAGTACAAGATCATCTCGTAAACCCTTGATTTGTCTGCTTGAAGTCCACTGTGGATGTCACCAATGTCTCAAAGCAGTCACAGCACTGACAATTCCCGTGGAATTGTGTTTCTCTTAAATCAGGTCTTACTCATTCCAATAAATTACTGTTGGAAGTAATTATATCTCTTCAAGGATAATAAAAAGATTATTAAATCTAAGCACAATGGGACAGGGAGTTGTGTATTTCCAGATGTTAATCACCAGTTTGTCCTTTGAACTTTATTCAGCAATCCTGGATGAGTTCAAAGAGGCTGGAACTGCTCGAGTCCCTTCAGCTGGGCTGTGAAACAGCAGCTGGGGATGGTTCCCCCGTGCCGGCTGGAGGCAGAGGATGTCCTGTACCAGCCCCTGCTACCTGGGCTCCCTCTGGCTCAGGAATCACGGAGTCCCTGCTGAAAGTCCAGCAGGAACTGGGCTCCTTCCTGCTCTGTGGGACTCGAGGGGGTGACACAGCTCAGCTGTTCTGCAGCCGTGGGTTAGTCCTGAGCCAGGTTCTGGGGAAGGAAGTGCTTTGCTTTGTTGCCACTTGTTCAGTTTAGTGCTGACTTGAGCCTTTCCTTTTGCTGTGAGCGGAGCTCAGGGAACATCCAACATGGTCAAAGATCTTCTGGTCCACTGGTGATGGCTTGTGTTTGCTTCCTTGGCTGGCTGGAGGCAATCAGGCTCTTAAAGTATTAGAAAACCAATGCACAGAGGAGATGGTGTTCAGAGGGGTGCCCAGTTCTCACAGTAGGTTTGTACCTAAACATCTCCAAGTGGCTTTGGCTCGATCTCGCCAGGCAGGGGATGGACTAGAAGCTGTTCCTGAAGGGATGAGGATCACAGTTTGTCATGGAGCTGGAAAGGAGAGTTTGGGTTTTTCTTCCCTTTTTTGCCTAGTCTTTTATTTAAAAATGAAGAGCCCGAAGTGCCTCCTCTGGGGTTTGCTGGTGTCTTGTGTGGGGGCTGTGCCCGAGCAGCGAGCGGGAGCTGTGTGGCTCCAGCCCATCTCGCAGGGAGGGAAAACGCTGCGAAATTCTTCCTTAGCTGGGAGTGTCGGATTCTGCCATGGGAGCCGGCCAGCTCCCGGGGCAGGTGAGTCAGGTCTGACGCCCAAGCCCGGCTGGGTGAAGCCGGCTCCGGAGCAGCGCTGACTCACGGTGACGCAGCCGCGGGGCCACCCGTGCCCGTTTGTGCCCTGCTTTGGGCTTGCGCCCAGCCCGTTTTGGGGTTTGGGTAATCCTAAAAATTGGCGCTGCAGGAGGGAACGTGCTGGCTCCCAAAGCAGGGCTGGGGTCAGTGAGGGGGGCTGGGGTCAGCGCCAGGAGCGCAGCTCCCCACGGGTCGGGATTTGCCGCAGGGGAGAAGACTCTGAACCTTCAGCGCAAGGTGTTTTAACCACCAAGTCATTAATTATCTTTAGTGTTCTTGTTGTGGCAGGTTCTGTAAGAGTCGTGGTTTTTCTCATTCGGGATCAATCCATCGGGAATTGTGTGGTGAACACCTCCCAGGGCCAGGTGTGGGACTTGACCTCTGAGCCGGGCCTGGGGGAGGCCGCCCAGCCTGGGATGGGGTCAGGAACCATTCTGAACTCCCACATCTGCTTCCCCGGGCCGAGGAGCTGAACGCAGCAGGGATGTGGGGTCCGGAGCGTCCTTCCTCCCACACAAAGGCAGGATGCGGGCGCCCCGGGCAGCTCCCGGGTCAGGGCGGCCTGTGTGCGCCAGGCCTCGGGCAGGGGCAGGGGCAGGGCCCGGGGGCAGCGGGGCTGCTCCTGCAGCGAGGTGCTCAGCCCCGGGGCAGCGGGGCCGTGCGGGGAAAGGGAGGAGGACCTTGTCCGGTGCATCCTGGGGAGCTCAGGTAGCTCTCTGCGGGTGCGGGAGGGGAGTGCGGCCGGGCCTTGTGCTGATCCGGGCGTGGGGGGCGATGCTCCGAATCCCTGGGAAGTTCAGGATCCTTCCGTGTTACTTAAAAGAAAACACGGAAAACAGCTGTCCTGGGAAAGCAGCGCTGGGGGGAAGGGAGTTGTAGGGAATTGTTTGGTTCCCCCACGGAGGCTTTGTGCTCAGTCCAGGGGCAGAGCTGCAGCTCGCGTAAATCGTGCTATGAAATAAATGGAATTCTGCCGCCGATGTCAGCTGGGGAATGGCCCCTGGAGAGGAGGGTCAGTGTGACAGGCCGGACTCGCCAGAGCACGTGCAGTCCTTATCTGCTCAGCCAGACCTTCCTCTGGGTCCTGTCCCACCCCTGACCTGTGCTGGTGCCGTGTCCTGCTCCGGGCTGTGCACAAAGCTCCGTCCGTGCTCCATCCCCTGACCCGCATGTGGGCTGGGAGAAGGGAATGGCCGTGGGGGCACAGCCTGGGAAGCTCTCAGGAGGTTTTTTTACGTGGGGGGCACTTTTTGTAATTCCTCATTCAGGCTTTAAAACTCGAGCTTCAGATGAAACCAAAGCTGGTGGAACGGTTGTGAGAAATGTGGATCCCTTTTAAGAATAACCCCCCAGGCTTCCCCTCTCCAGGAGGGAGGAAGCTCCCATTAAAAATTGATAGTCTCCCTGTCAGTTAGATTTTAATTCAGCAAGTGGATTTGACTACTGATGTGAAAAAAATTACCTTTGTCAGCGTGCTGATATTTTTTTAATGAGACAGAAATGGTTTGGCACCTTTCCAGCTTATTAAAACCTTTGTGAGTCCACAGGCACCGGCACAAGGGGACGAGAAGGGAAAATTACATTAAGTGCATGATTGGCAAAACAAAATTGAGCTCTTTTTTATTTATTTATTTTTAATCTATTACAAGCCTGTGAACGAATCCTTCCATTATTTATGGGGAAGGATAAAGGGAGCCGTCCCTGTGGCTGCAGGCAGACTCCGCTTTCAGTTCTACTCTTCTTTCCAGACGGGGAAAGTGGACACCTGCTGTTATCCAGGACAGAGATAAGTGAAGGGAGCAGTGTGAAAAAGGATAAATCCGCATGTTCTGTGGGAGAACAGGGCCCTGGGGATGGCTGATGTGTCAGCGGTCTGTGGGTTCCCAGCTCGCCACAGGGTGGCTTTCTGCACTGGAAAAAAGCCTTCCCACCGCCCAAGGGGATCAGACATTTCAGCCACTGCATCCCCTGAGCTGAGTCACGCCGGGGTCTCCATCCCGCCCTGGATCAGCCGCCGGGGCTGCTCCATCTGCGGGAGCTGCGGGGGCTTTGCTGCACAGAGCCCGGCCCAAGGTCGGCCGCGTTGCCAGAGGGGATCTGGCCCCTCTCCAGCTCCGCTTCCTTCCTCCTGCCCTCAGCCCGGGGCCTTCCCCGCCGGCACAGCAGCACGGACACACTGCAGCCAGGGCGGATCCAGTGCCCTGCTCCCTGCCCTTCTCGGGGGCGTTTTTGCAGGGAGGGGGCGAGGTCGGGGCCGAGCTGGGAATGCTGACACGCCGTGGGAATCCTCGTGGGATCCCCCCTGCCCCAGTGTCCCCTCAGCACCACGGGTTCAGCATTCCCTGTGACCTAAGGAAGATTCCTGTTGATAAAGAGCTTGATGAAGCTCATGGGATGAACAGCGTGTGCTGATAACTGGGCCTCTTCTGGCAGCTCAGAGGCCACTTTGCTGCAGAGAGGCTGAGGAGGGGCTGGCCCTGCTGGTACCAACCCCAGGAGAAGGGGGCTGTGGGGAGAGGGGTTTCTCCCTGCTGCCAGCAGAGGATTTGGGTTTATCCTCTCCAACTGCGCATCCCACTATTAATGAGCTGCCAGGGTATCATTTGAATTTTAATGACATCACAGATGCAGCGCTGCTAATTGCTTATTTGCTTATCTGGAATGAGTTTTAAATCTGTGAAAGAAACCTGAATCACGGAAAGCTCTTGTGCAGCTGATCAGGGCAGGGGTAGAAAAGCAGCTGCCTGTGCTTTAATCCCCTCAGTGGCAATTGCTCCCCTGTCCAGCCCATTGCCCACCTTCCTGCAGTGATGAGCTGGAATTCATGGCTGGGGTAAAAGCAAAGGATTTAAAAGGGGAAAATCTCCACAGCCTTGGTACTCTGAGAGATGCTGTGAGAGCCCGGGTGGGTTTGGACATCCTTGGCTGGGCTGGGCAGAGGGGTGGCTCCAGTCCTCAGTTCCCTATCCTGGGTTTGTGCCTAAACTTTCGGCTCTAACTGGCTCTTATCGTTACTCTGTAGGAGCCCGAGGAGCCTTACAGCCATCATTACACAGACAAACCACCGGGGTAGAGAGGTGATAATTAAAATTGCAAAAGCAAGTACCCGGTGATCTGAAATACCAGAATTTCAGCCTGAGCAGGTCGAGCATGTGCTGCAGATAAGGAGCAGGGAGATGGGATGATTTGGGAACTCTTTGGTCCTGCCCCGCAGGATTGTTGTTGTTCTCCCCATCTGCAGGGCACAAGCGGCTCTGCTGGGGACCGCAGCTGCTTTTTGAGTCTGTGACTCAGGAAGTTTGGGTTCAGTTCCTCATCCTGCTGTGGGTATCTCAGGGATTTGGGATGTCGTTCCCTTGGCAGCGCCTCAGGCTGCGAGGTTTGGAGAAGGTGGAGGAGTTTCTGTCCCTGTGTTTGGAGAGCTGGAGCGCTCTACGTGCTGCTGCAATGCAAATAATTTTATCAGAAAGATTATTTCTAAATCCTGGTAGAACTGCGAGATCTTGGCCTCTTGTCCTGCCCACAATTCCTTTTCTTTTCTGAGTACTTGGAAAAAAATCTGGCTTCTTCCAGTGTGACTCAGATAGGAGGAAATAAACCCCACATTCATCATGTCACTGCTTGAGTCAGATCAGCATTTACGCCATCGGTCTGGAGCAGGGTGGCTCTGGGAGAGGTGTTCACTTTGTTCCTTGGGATGAATGTCATCAATCCCAGATGTGGACTTTGCCCAGAGAACCTCCTGGAAAGCTCGGGGCATTTGGGATGCACAGCTTCACCCCACAGGCAGAGCAGAGCAGAGATGTAAAACTTCGGATGGTGCCCAGTTGCACAGAAGTGGTTTGGTTTTTCGAAGGTGACAGTCCTGCCCTAAACTGGGATGGATTATCAGGTGCCTGCACTGATGGAATCAGAGAATCACGGAATGGTTTGGGGTGGAAGGAACTAACTTTTTTTTTCTGTTTCCCAAATAACTTTTCAAACCAGGAATGCAGTGGACTTGGGGTTTTTCTTGAAGGAACTCCTTGTCCATGTGCATCTGCTGCCATGGGGAGGTTTCCCAGCACTCAGACCCAGCTCCCTTCACAGCAGCTCCATCTCTGCCTCTGGATCCTTTCCAGGTCTCTTCCTGCAGAAGGGAGAAGCCCAAATGGTTGTTTCCTGATGCTCACAGCAGAGGACAGGCCGATAACTGAATTTGGAAAGTAGGGCAGCGAGAAACCCCAGGCAGAGCACGGCACAGCCTCCTGCTGAAAGGGGAGAGTCGGGCATTCAGTTACTCCTGTTGTGCGTGTGGTCCTGGGAGCCAACTTTACCCCATCCTTGGATGTCACCTCCAAAGGCAGGGAGGTGACAACCACTTCACCTTCCCCCGTGCTCCAACGGCACCGAGGTGAAAACTCTGCCTGTGTCAGCGTTCCCAAAAAGCTGCCCCCGGTGCCTCCGTGGAGGGGACCCGCGGCAGAAGGAAACCCACAGACAATGCCTGCTTTGTCCCCCTCCCTGCTCCTCGGGCGCCCTGAGATGCTGAGTCCAAACATTTAACCACAAAATGCATTAATTACCATCCAGCTCCCTGGGGGAAGGACCATATGCCAGTAACCAGGGGGAAAAAAAAAAGGAAGAAGCATGGAAAGTCCATTGATTGTCAAATAACTCCCAAGTGCAATTACTGCCTCCCAAAGTTCTTGATGAACTTTTCCTAGAAACATTGAGTTCTCCAATCTCTGCCCTCGGAGCGGTGCTAACTTGGACTGTGGAGCAGAGGAGTGACCCAGAAACTGTGGGGTGAAGTCACCTTCCCACATAGTGCCATGGGATGTGCCCTGTGCTGCTGTAATTCTGCCTCGGCCCACAGCAGAGAGCTGCTTGCTGTGGATTTTTCTGTGGCAGCTGCGAGCTCCGGGGCTGGCTCCACTCGTGTCCTCAGCTGCTCACTGCAGCTAATCCTAAAGTTTGGCAGCCATGCGGGATGAAAATGAGCTATCCAGGGACAGCTGGTTGGGAATTATAGCAAACTGCAAACAGTCTGACACCAGCAGAAGTTGGATTTCCCCCACACTCCTTGGAAATCTGGTGGGCTCTTGCCCTCCCAGCAGCTCCAAACCAAACTCTGCTCAGCACAGGGGCAATAAAAGAGGAATGAGCCATAACAAAATTGTTCCTTCCAGGAGGCAGGGGATGGATAGAGCCCAAAATCCCTCTCGGTGCCAAGATGGGAGGGAGGAACTTGGAGTTCCTGGGGTTACTCTGCTAAGGGGGCAGCAGCTCAGCAGAGCATCTGCGACACGAGGGCTGGGCCTGCGGTGGCTGCGCTTCTGCTGCTGCATCCCAGCCCAGGGTCCCGAATTAGCTCTGGAATGGGAATGCTGGTATTTATAACAGGGTGTGTCAGTCCTGCCTTTCCTTTAATAGGTGTCCCTGGGCAGGTTCTTCTCCCAGCTGTGTCCAGCATGGCTTTAAAGCTCTAATGAACCCGACAATCAGGACAGGCTCCTGCTTCCAGCCACAGCCAGCTCTGGATGCTCTCCATCCCAAACCTCCTCAGTGCCTTTCTTCTCACAGCAGTTTCAATAGAATTTAAAAAATGGGATGTTCAGACATGTGTCCCACTGAGTGACAGCATGACCTGTGTGCTGAGCTCCTCCTGTGCCTGAAAAATTCCCCGTGGAAATAAAAACCCATTTTTGAGCCCCGGGGTCAGCGTGGCAGCGAATTCCACCAGAGGACCACGCACAGCCAGGGCAGGAGAGGGCCTGCTTTGATATCTTTAACATCTGATCCCTCCACTTTCAAAAGCACTTGGAAAGTTTGAGATGGAAAAATTGCTGCAGAAAGGCCAAAAGTGCTGGAGAAGTGAAACAATCCCACGTTGTTTTGCTGCTCTGCCAAATGGGAACGAAGCTCCTGAATGCAGCACAAAATAATACCGAGGGAGTGACCCACTGAGCACACGTGGGGGGCCAGAATCGCTTTGTTCCCACTCCCTGGCTCGGTGCAAATTTAGCTTTGAGTAAGTCACTGAACTTCCCTGACTCATTCCTCACTGCTGTTAAAGGTGGGTGATGCTCATTTCCCTATGCATTGTTAGGAGCACTGGTGATTTATTATGTAAAGTGTGGACAAATTAATTCTAAGTGTTATTAAAAAAAAAATAAATCCAGAATAATACAAGCAGCAATTACTGAAGGAGGAAAGAATTGAGAGCTTTCAGACCGTTCTGAGCATCGTTAGGGGTTTCATTTGAATGGGGAGCATGACAGGTTTGGTAAGTGGCAGCTGGAAACCAGCAAAACGTCATCTGAAAGTGAAATAATTGAAAAGATATTAAAGCAGAGCCAGAGCTGGTGCAGCTGGGTATAAATGAAACAAGCTATTAGCTGCTCTGCGAGATACCAGCAGGGGAGAGCTTTTGTTAGAGCAGAAATGCAGCAGCGGTGAGGGAAAAGCAGCCCTGGCAGCTCCTTTGTGGGGCTGGGGAAACAGAAAAAGGCCCCGAGTGCCTCGCAGACCTCAGATTTGTTGCTCTACACCCACCTTTGTGGGCGCCATGAGAGAGCTGTTTCTTTGTGCTAAATCACTGCCTGTTCTCAAGCAGGTGGGTCCGTGCTGTGGGGAGCCCTGCAAAGTACTGCAAGTTTGACAAAACCCTGTGATTTTAAACTTTCTGGTGAAGCAGGGAGGAAGGCTCGGTCTCTGGCTGAGGGGGAGTACCTGGCTCGGTGTCCCTTGTCCTGGAGTAAGGACCCAGCTCCTGCCTTTCCCGGCAGACAGAGGATCCAACTTTCCTTTGCCCTTCGTTAAACCAGTCCCTGAATCCACATCTGGCCCCAGCTGGTGCAAATTCCCCACTCTGCCATGCAGAAAAGCAAATGCAAAGCCCAAGACAGATGCTCGTGGAGTCTCTGGGACAGCCCCATTTAAGGGAAATTTCTTTCCTTCCCTTCTGTCCCACCCACATCTCAGCAACAACAACGGTGGGATGGTGTCCTTCGTGGTACAGACTGCAATTAATTAATGGATAATTACTGAGAGAGGTTCCTGGCCAGGGCTGGACTGCACAGCCCCACATCAGTTTGGTTCCAGTGACACGCCGATTTCCAGCTCAGACTGTCCTACCCCGTGAATCAGCGAGATTCCTTGGACTCTAAACCAGACGGATATTCCACTGGCTCCCGGGGAGCTGGGGCTGTCCAGAAGCTGCAGGAGTGGGAATGAAAAGGACTTTGTCACATCAGTGGCCCAGCCCTATCAGCTCCGGAGAGGGGCTCGCAGCAGTTTTTCCTGCTCCAGATGAATTCAAGGGCATTCAAAGCTGATATTTGCGTAAAGACATCCGGTTATGCAGAAGCGAGGGCAGTAAACGCCTGGAGAGAGAGAGGAGGTTTTGTTATTAGCAGCGAGCGCTCCGTTGGTAACCATTCCGTGTGGAGCCATCCCGGGCTGCATTTGGGTACAAATTACAGGGAGGCTCATCCTGGGACACAGACGGCATTGAAGTCACTCCGTGCCACCTCGGGGGATCCCACAGCCCCGGCCTGCCCTGGGAACGGCTCTGCCGAGACGCTCAGTGCAGCTCCACTCAGACTATTAAAAACAGAGTCTGGGCTTCCAAAAGGAAAAGCAAGGACTGGGAGCAAGGGCGGGAGACGCCGAGGCATGAAAGCCGCTCTGTTCCCAAGGGCTGGGCTCCGCAGGCGTGAAGCCGCATGGGGAAAATGTGATCGCGGGCTCTGCTATTTTGGTGGGAAGGCAGGAAGAAGCGTGGTTTCCTTTCTTTCCGACGTTTCACCCAGTTCTCCCGCACATTTTTCTGTCCGGCTCCTCAGTTCCTGACCTTAACAGTGATGGGAAAACTAGGCCGGGGACTCAACTGCCGCTTGGGATGGATTTTTCCCCCTGCCAGGAAAGGAGCTGTTTGTGCTGCTCTGGTGTGGCGGGGCCGTGAGGGGGAAGTTTCTAGATTTGAAGGTTTTCTCTGAGGGTGAGGCGGGCTGAGCCGATGATGGAGGGGACACATATCCCGACCCCCGACCCCCTCCCCGGGGCTGGCAGCGCCCACAGGGCTGTGGCCCTGCCAAGGCCGCTCCCAGATGTTTCCACCGAGCACGGCACCAGCCGCGGCCCATGTCTCACGCCGGGGGCGCCCCTGGCTGACACGGGGGTGTCCCCACCGCCATGGGGGGGGAACGCGGGGACCCCGGTCCCTGAGGGGACTCCGCGACCACCATGGCCGGCGCCGCCCCCTCAGAGATGTCCCCTCA
>WEIT01042045.1:48977-86683 GCA_013389985.1 Dryoscopus gambensis | reverse complement strand
GGTGCGGGCACAAAAGCGGAGCCGAGGGCGTGTGCCCGGCGCCGGGAGGGAATGCGGGAGCCGCGGTGAGTCAGAGCGCGCAGATGGAGCGGGCGATAGCGCCGACGGACCGCAAGCAAAGTCACTTTTTGGGAAGAAGTGCGGCCCGAGTGGGTATTGCTGGAAGATTCTCTGCCCGGAGCAAAGGGTGCCGCGGGTGCGGGGCAGGACCGCGGGCAGCGCTGGCACAAGGGGAGAATCAAGCGCCGCAATGGATCGCGCTCGCTCGGCATTGTGTGCCCAGCAGAGCGCAGGAAGGCGGCAAAAAAGCAGCAAAACCACGAGTTAACTGCTCGCTCCCCGCCCCAAAAGTCTACTTTTTATGTCGGGAAGGGAATATGTAAAGCAACACGAGGTTTTTATCCGAACTGGAAGAATAGCATGTGTTGTTGTACTGCCCTTATCTGGCAAAGATACCATATGGTATCTCCACATGTTTTGCATTCATTTATTGCTGTATGATGCAATATTTTGCATCCTCCGGGGCTCTGGTGATGCAGCATCTCACTTTTACTTCATATCAAAAGTAACACCAATTACTCCGTGCAATCTTCTCTTTCTGTGCTTAAACGTCCTTTAATGAAAGCCTCTGCAGAAGAGTATTTAAATTCTTCAGATGAAGTTTCTTCCAACTGCAGTGAGGAAATCAGAGATATCTTCATCTGGGAACTTGGGAATTGCATTGTATAAAAGCCACAATGACCAACATGAAAATTTCCAGCTAGAGCTTTGAAAATAAGCTATTAAATATAGATTTTATTTCTTAAATGACAATCTAAAAGTGTTGAATTTTTCCTCTTTTCATACTTCTTAATAATATCTCAAGAGGCAGTAAAGGGACTCAGGGAGAGCATTGCAGTGGAGGATTCCAGACCTGGTTTTGGTCAGAATATTTAGGCCTTAGTGTAGAGTTTAGAATTTACAACTGCAGCAATTAAGTTACAGATTAATTTGAATTATTTATGGCATTAGATCTTTAATATAACGTGCTAATTTATCTTCTTCCTAAAGTTTTTCAGCTGATTTCTCTTTATTTTTAAACAAATTCGAGCAGTGATTGATGGCAGAATGATTTGGGGGCAGCGGGAAATAAGCCTTGTGGGTGTGTTTAAAGAGAGTATTTCATGCATGAGGAATGGCATGGAAGAAGCTGTAAAAATAGTTTTGAGAGAGATGTGTTCATTCTAAATAAATCAGAATTGGACCAATAAAACTGAGATGATTTGAAAGGCGGAAATCAGGGAATTTTTCTGTCCTTTTCAATTGAAATTTCTTTATTGGCATGGTTTTAAGAAGGCTAAGTTTGGAGTTATCAGCGAGGATTTTTTCCCTCAAGGAAACCTTTTCCCAGTGTTATGGATGACTGCTGCATGCTGGGCACTGTCTGCCCTGAGGATAAAGTTCAGGTTAAAATAAGAAGTTATTCTTGTATGCCTTCACGATCTTCAGGTAAAGGTTATTTCCCTGTAAAATCCTTCAGATAAAGGACAGCCCCCAGCAGACAGACCAGAATAGTTGTTTCACCTGGATATTGCTCCTGTCCCATACTTTATTGAAGCTGCTGAGGATTATCAGGATACTGTTTTTATAAAGCCAATAAAATCCTGTTTTCTGACTCATTTAGATGGTCACTTCAGAAAATGCAAGCAGAATATGTTCATTGAAGAGAACCAACAGTGTCTGTCTAGAGGAGCACTAAATTTGGATTTTGGTCATTTTTTTTCAATGAGAATCTCAGTTGCAGTTTTTCACGTGGTTGAACCTAGGAAAAACCTGAAGTTACCGAGTGTTTCCCCACACAGATGATCACTTTCCAAGCCGTGTCTGGGATCCACCTGAGCACTGTTAGCCAGGGAGGCTCTGCAGGCAGAGGTAGGGAGAGAGTTCTGCACCAAACTCGAGCTCTGAGCGCAGCGCCCGCGGCCCAGGGGCGGCGACTGCATGACCTGAGCACAAAGGATTGTAGCAGCCAGACTGAGATGAAACAAAGGTAGGGATTAAAGCTGGAGAAACAAACCTGTGCAGCAGGAGAAAGGCTCTGGCTCCGTGCCCAAGCTGTGGGGTTTGAGCCTTATTAAATTGTGATCAGTAACAAAATAGGGTGGGCACGGCGAGGGGAGGAGCACACACATGGCTGGGGTTCTGTCCAGCAAATTGATATGATTTTTTTCCAAAGACAGTGTATCAATGTGATGTAACTTGTATATTCGTAGTCTGTGAGAACTCCGTGCAGAATTGGAATACTTAGGTAAGAAAATCTGTTGCAGTGCTGAAACTAAGGTGGTGAATCTGTTTGTTGGTGTCACAATGAAAACTTCCAGCACTTTTTCATTCCAGAGCCAGTGGGCTGCCTGTGGTCTCTTTTAAACCAACTGTAAATATTTTCCAAGTCTTTTCTCTTAAGAGCTGATTAGGAGAAAACCAGTGATGTATCTGATTTCATTTAGTTTCCTCGTATGTGCCATGTTTTATTAATGAGGAAGGCTTCCATTGTCTAACAGGAATATTTTTATGTGCCCTAGTGGCATTTCAGAGCAGTGAAGGCTGCATTGTGGTGAATGTGCTCGGAGAAACTTGAGCTCTGGGATCTGAATGCAGCTCAGCCAGGTCACTTGGAATAATAGCTGCGCTTTAGTTGATGGTGTGTGGAGTTTTATTGTAAATAAAAAACGTGGTGAGGTGACTTGGTCAGATAGAGCCACTCAGCTGTGGAGATCAGAGGACAGAGTTACAAAACTGCCTGTGTGAGGATGGAGGTGCTGAAAGCTCAGCCCTGGGTGTTCTGGAGGGCGCTCAGTGATTGCATCCTCTGCTAATACCAAGGTGAAGACACAGAGGGTCAACGAGTTCATTGTTAAAGGAAACAAACAACACACTCCACAAACGAGAAATTCACAGTCGTGTATCTGCTGGCACGGGATGGGTTGGAGCAGACGAAGGGAACCAGCGAGGAAGGTGCTCCCCTCTCCCTGGGTAACGTGTGTGTACTTGCCAATTAATCAGACCTTGGATTTCTGGCAGCTCTCAAATAGGATGTCATTGCGAAATTGGGCACCTGTGTTGAAAATCAGATAGAGTCTACTATCTGTTTACCTTTGAATTGTACTGTCAGTACAAAAAAAAAAAGAGCTGTGATTTCACATTTAATAAATACCCCACTCTGATGTCACACTTAATAAATACCCACTCTGGAACACTCCTGGTGGTTGTAGCAGAAGCTTGTCTCCGTTTTTGTGTGTCTGAAGCAGACAGAGATTTGGCAGGTGAGCTGTTTGTGTTCCGGGCTCGGGGTGTGTTGTGTTCAGGGGCAGGAAGGGGCTGTGAGCATCTCCAGCAGCGGCTCCCCGGAGCTCGGGGCTGGGCAGGGCAGGGCGGTTTGTGTGGGTTCAGCTCTGCCTTTGTCTCACCCTGTGCTCATTCCCTTACGTAAGCTCTGCTGTGGCAGCCCTGTAGCTCTGTACATTGGTTTGTAACAAACCATCCCAGGAGCTTCTGTGTCATCAGTTTGGGGGTTTTTCACTCACGGTGTAGCTGTACAGTTTAAAGGCACACTGGTTACAAGGAAATAACAGGACCGGAGACATGCAGTGCTGCTTCTCAGAGATAGTCTTGGCAGGATTATTGCTTGATAATCTTATTAGATAAGTCTCCTCCTTATGCACCAGATCATCCTTGGAGGGTTTGATGTAACCTCAGCGGCTGAGAACCTCCTCAGCCTGTCTTTCATATGTGTTTGGTGTAGACAGCAAAGTGTCATGTGAGGGTTATTTCTTGGGAGTGTTGTAAAGGAGCCCTTTATAAACTGAGGTGTAACCATTTTGTTATATCCTGGGCTCAGTGGGTATAAATAAGGCCTTTTCCTTCTCTTGCCAGCAAACTGTAATTCCTTTAAATTCTGCCTGGGAAAGTTCTCACAGCCAGAAACATCCTTGGCTTTTTGAATTGAGTCTGGTTGGTGATACAGGAACTGGTGCTCTTGGTACAGGAGTACTGGTACGGAGATGGTCTCAAGTGTAAAAGTTAAATTTCTTTGCAAATCATTGGTAAATAAGCTTAAAACCTCCTGGCAATAATTTCCAGAGGGATTACACAGATGACTTAGCTTTCCTTCAGTCAGGAATTGCTTCTGAGTAAGAGTTATATTCCCTGGCATTCCTTCTCCTCTTCCCAATGATTAACATCCAGACAGCTCTGACTGTCAGGAGAACTTGTGTCAGACTTTGCAGCTGAAATGTGTCTTAACACTCAGGCACTTTTCCTCCTTTCCCCTTAGAGGGTCTAAAAGCTGTGTGAATTCCCAGATTTCAGCTCGTGGCCCTTCACGGGCTGTGGGTTGGGTTGTATGGGCATGGGCAGTGGTGCTTGTGAGTCACTCCCTCCTGGGTCAGATGCCAGGGACACATTCCTGGAACACAGATCCTGCTACAAAAGACAAATCTGTCCTCAGTTTTCCCGGCTGGGATTTCTCAGGGTGTGCATTGAGGGCTTGAAGTGGAAGAAGCCTGAGTGTCAAAGCACACGTTGTGGGGCAAACTTAGGGCCTGGATGCTGTCAAAAGTCAGGGATAAATGAACACTGAGGATCCAAGCCTTGCCCAAGCTTTTGTGTGTCAGTCTGTGACAGGGTGAGCGTGCAGTGATGAGTTCACACAGCGGGGAAGGGCATCATGAACACCAGCGTTCTTGTGAAAATGTATAAAGAGAGTGAGGTCCTCTTTAAAGAGAGTTTTGTGTGGACATAAAGATACTTGATTGTTGAGGAGTAATAAGATCTGAGGAATCCTTACATCAGCTCAGGGAGTGGGTGGGAGGGCCTGCTAATCTGGCAGTGGGCAGCGCTGGGACAGGATTAGCATGCTAAGAAGTTAGTAATGATTCCCCTCCCAGCCTGGAGTGACTCATGGCACTGTCTAGTCCTTCCGTGGTTATCCTGACCTCATCTTGGGCATGGAAAGAGTTCTTTATTCGAGGAGCAAGACTGACTGTCTTGTAGTTGGAATGGGGAGAGCAGAGAAGTTGTTAGTTCTCTGGACATGGGTTCTTGAAGGCTCAGTTGTCCCATCCAGAAATCTGTTTGGAAGGATCTCACGGGGGAATTCCTTGAACTCCAAGCTAAACAGTGAGCTGCGTGCTCTGGGAAGCCACTGGTGCGCTCTAAAGTTAGATTTTTAAGAGTGTCCATTAGCTCAAAGGGACAAAGAAAAGCCCTGAACTGTTATTTTCTCACCAATGTGTGTTGAGATTGTGTTTAAATGAAACCTTTGTTGTGATGTGACAAACACAAGGCCTGCAAGCTTTTGTAGCAGTGCCTGCATCAATCCCAGCTTCTGGCTGGGCTGGGCATACCACTTAAAAATCCACAAGAACGACTTTTAAGACTGGATAACTGTGCTTGGCAGTAATTGGATTTGTTGCCTTGTTTTGGTAGATGTTCTGTTTCCCCAGTGAACTGAGCAGTGCAGTTCTGTAAAGCTTTAACTGGACAGCGTGGGAGAAAACAAGATGGTTTTTGTCTGCCAGGGTAGGCACTTAGTTTGTCTAAGACAACAAAATTTAATGACGGTGGTGGTTGGTTGCAAATTGATGGTTCATGGAAAAATAATTTTCATCTGTATTTATTATCCATCTAATTTGATTTTTATCTTCAAGGTATCTTGGTAAATAACCTGTAACAAACAGCTTATTGTCCTAATCAGGTTTGGGGTTTTTTTCCCCTGCATATTTTTCAGTGTGGAATAATATAGTTTTAGTCTTAAAATAGATGCTAGGTGCTCCCTTGTGGTATTGTTTGTGCATATTTTAATAGTAAAAACACCCAAACCCAAAATTGTTATGTTGTCTTCATAGGAGTTTAAATAAAGGTTTGACTTCAGGAGCTTTAAATCCTTTCTTTAGACTACTTTTCCCCCCAGAAAAAGATAATAGTTAATTTTCTTAAACTTGCTTTAAGTAGTTTGGGGTTTTTAATTCAGGTCAAATGCATTTGTGGCACAATCTGGATTTTTAGGGTATTTGCTTCTGCTGAAGTGAAAAACATAAGCTAAACTGCTGTTAAATACAAACATCTCTGTGTGGGAATTCTCTGAGAGCTCAGACTTATTCCTTGTATTGTTGGCCAGACAAAGGGCAAGGAACTTACCCGAGGAAAGGAAATGACTGAGTTCTGCACACTGAATCTCCATATTAGGTATAAACTAAATATAGGAGTGTAATCCAGGAGTGAAGTCATATCTGTATATTTTCCTGGGAAGAGCTAATGGGATCAGTCAGTGCTACTGGACCAGCTTCAGAGATTTTTGGCTCTCTTGAAGCTTTACTATTTTGGCTGGACTTTGCTGCTGTGTCCTTTGGAGAGCTGCTTTTCTGAAATAAAGGAAATAGCTTTTTTACGTGGTTTTTATCTAAAAATAAAATCAAAGCAAGCCTAAGTAGATTTCTGGGGCCTTTCAGAGTGCTGCCTTAGGTGCCCTGGTGAGACACCCTGTCCTGGAGCTCGGGGAGATAAGGACACGTGTCCCAGGGGAGGGGGAATTCAGTCAGGGAGGTGCCTTTTAGCTGTGCGCTGCTGGTGTTGGAGAGGGAGCAAGCCTTCCTCGAACCCTTCATTCTAAAATAAAAATTCCAGCCCCACTTTTGGTCTCAGATAATGTTTTTCCTTCCCAGAGCTTCTGAACGTGCTGGTAGCAGAGGAACAAGTTCAGAACGGCGCTGCTCTTTGAGAGGCTGCTGAGAATTTGGGCAGCTTCTGTCTTCAGTGCCACCCCCTGCTGTGGGCACGGCTGCTCACAGCCCGGGCTGCAGGCAGCTGTGGTTTTAGCTGCACATCCCGTGTTTCACCAGCACTTGGAAGCTCCCAGCTGGTGCCTTTTGGGCTGGGATTTTGACATGAACCTGCTCTGGGCTCCCCTGCTCCTCAGAGGGTTCAGTCCAAGTCAGCTGGGCTGGAATGACCTGGAGGGGGAGGAGCAGCCCAGGGTGAAGCTGGAGCAGCTCTTGGTTGTTCTCTCTGCTCATCTGCTGAGCCCCTGGCGCATCTCTCTCTAAGTGAGGTTATAAAATACCACAAACACAGCGCTGTGCTTTTCTGTCCCACGGAAGTGATGCACAGTCAGAGGTTTGTTTGAAGAACTCTGAAATGCCACAGATACAAATTCAACTCGGTTCTTCTGAGCCCCAGTGACAGAGTTTGCAGTTCTTTCCTCTCATGATGTGGTGGGGGAGGTTTGGAGATGGGTCTCTTGGGCTGTAGCCAAGGCACACACTGTACTTTGACAAATTTAATAAGTCCAGGGAGAGAGAATCACTGTCATGAACAATTCCTGCTCTAAGTTTATGTGCTAGAGGCCCAAAGGCAACTTTCAGGCAGCATAAGAGAAACCCTCAGTGCTGCAGAGTTAATTGTCTGCGTGCAGTTTCCTACCAGAACATGACGAGATTGTGTCAAGATGTTACCCAGCACATTTTAGTCCGTGTGGCCCTGCTGATCACACGGGGGTTTGTTCAACACGAGCCCTCTGTTCAAGATATTGCCACAGCAGAGATGCCAGGCTTGTGCCATTAGTGAATAATTGAATTTCCCTGTGCCAGGGCAGGAAGTGTCCTGGGTCTGTCTGTCCAAAATAAACCCAGGGGTCTGTGTTCCTATCATTAAGCTCATTTCTTCAATGAAGAATGATTTGTATTTAAAGCAGGTTTGGGACTCTCCATTTGATTCTCTCAAAGGATGACAGTGGAATAATTCCTGTTCTCTAAAGGACTAGAAGCACTTAACTAAATTCTGCTGAATTGTGAACTTAATTCATACCTCATGAGGATCCCATAACTTTCTCCAAAAGCTTTTCAGTTAGAATTGGCTAGCAATGAGTACGAGTTGCAGGAAGGTGGGCAAGACAAGTCTGCTAGTTATTTTCTTGGGAACAGCATCACGGGGCTAAAAATAACATCATCCTAAAATGGCCAGTGGCTGTTCCAGTGCAGTGTGTGACACAGTGGTGACTTATCAGAAAGGTAATGACTTAAGAGGCAGCTTGAATGGGCTGACAAACATTCCTTTCCCTGCTGTAAGAGCCGGATCTCAAGGAAACGCAGGGAGTTCAGTTAATTATTTTGAAGTATTTTTGGGGTTTAAAGGAGTTTCAGCTGATGTGGAACTTGGGCTGATTACAAATGGTCACACAGCTCATGAGAGGCAGTGGTAACTCAGGTTGGTTTTGCCCTGTGTAAATGTCAGTCAGCATATAGCAAATATACACTAATTATCTTAGGGTAATTACCTTTGAGAATTCCAGATGTGAGCACTGACCTGATGCTTTTTGTTTTCCTTTTTTCCATGTTTTCCTCAAAGGAATGGCTACTTAAGGTAGCAGTGATGGCCTAAATTGTTCAGTAGGGCTAAATTTGGGTGGGGTGTGGTGGTTGTGACTTGAGAGTTTAACTTCAGACAGTGTTACCAAATTAAAAATTCACTTTGAAAAGGCACTGACTGGCTTACACTGATCATGTGAAGATAAGGCTGAAGCTCCCAGGTGCTGGGAGCTTCATTTGGAGCTGGCTGAGGTCAGCCTGCAGTTTGAAAATGAACGTGCACTTTTCCTGAAAGGCATTTTCTTACTTGTGTGTGCCGTGTAATAAGGGACTTGCTTACTTTGTCACTTCTTTTATGAAAACGTTACCTTCTGAGCTCAGAAGTGTCTGAAAGGTGTCAGGGAAGGTTGTGTTGGAGCTCAGTTCCCAGTGGCAGTAGGAGCAGAGGTGAATTTGGAATAGGTGATGTAAAGGGCCAAACTGCTGCCCTGTGAGTGAGGAGAGTGGCGCTGCATGTTGTATTTAGAATCTTCTTAACACTGTGGAAGAAATACAGGAGTTAGCTTGCTTGTCAGAGATATTAACAGTGTGAATCAATCTTCTTAATGGGTCCTACAAGCTTATTTTGTTCTCAGACTGAGTCCTTAGTGACTTTTTAACTCAGTTTAGCAGTAAATGTGCAGGATAGGTTTCACAGTACTTGAAGAAGCTGTGCTGTGGTGTCAGCTGGAGTACACAGGGCGTGTGCCCTGACACCTGAGCTGTCTTGAGGCTTGCCTTTGCTGCTGTGTGAGGTGTCTGTAGATGATCTTCCCATATGGAGGTTGGAGAAAGCTTTGCTTGCTCACTGTTGGTGCTCTAAGACAGTGACAAGGAGTGGTGTAAGTTCTTGTCTGTCCCCACAGTGGCTGCTCTGCCGTCCCTGTAGGCTCCCAGTGACAGGAATTAAATGTTTGATGTGCACTGAAACATGGCATGAAGGTCCTTCTGATGTCCTGAAGCCTCTGCAGGATGTGCTGTTGGGTTTTTCTCCCTCATTCCCACCTGTCCTGGTTCTGTTCATTGTGGCAGGGAACTCCTTTGGGCCGTCAGCAGTATCAGCCCCATTTTTGTGTTGAAATGTCCTGTTCATTTTTGCTCTGCCTGGTGGCACAAGGAAAAGCTTTGCCCTGGAGGTTGTGGGCCCAGCTGTGCCCTGTCCTGAGGCAGAGGTGACAGCAGGAAGTGTCCCTGTCACTCAGCCCTCGGATTAAATCTGGTTGAACCGGATTCAGGCAGTGCCTGACTCTGCCTTGCTCCCTGACCTGTTCCTCACCTAAAAACACAAACCAACTCCCTTCTCAAACTGCAGATCTGGAAGGGTGACAGGGAGTGCAACACTTGCAGATAAGCTTTTCCAGCCCTGCTCTCTGCACTTCGTTACCTTGTCACTTGTTTTCCTCTTTGAATAAGAGGAAAACATCAATACCCATCAATATTTGAGCCACTGGGAGCCTTTAAGGCCTGCTTTGGTTTGCAGGGGGAGTGTTTGCACAGAGCATCCCTGGGGCTCATCCATCCCCTGCCTGAGCACACGGGAGCAGTTGGAATGATGGCACTGTGGGGAGCATTTGTTACATCAATTACTGTCACACTCCTTCCGTGGGTGTAATTCTTTACGTCTTATCTGAAAACACCCTCAATGAGCACCACGGAATACTGTCTGTACAGCTTGGTGAGATAAAGGTCCAAGGATTTGGGCTGATAGACCAAACCATCAAACCACTCCTTTCTGTATTCTCTGTCCTTTTATCTCAGGAGCCTGGAACTGCTGCAGGTTCTTCACTTGAATCGCTTTGGTAGTTCACCTTAAACCATTTCCTCTCAAAACAGTAATCCTTAAAGGATTATTATTAATTACTCAGTTTTGGAATGAGCTTAGTGCTCATTAAACATGCAAAATTGATTGTTATCTGCTGGTTTGAGGCAGTGGCTTTGCATCATGCTGGGTTGCTCCTGCAGTTTTCTCAGCAGGTTTGGTTTTCATTGTTAAAACTCGAGATGTATTTCAAAATTGGAACATATCCTCCCATTTATTTTCATTTTCCCTCAATCTGTTTATTGGTTGGGACGCTATTCTCCAGACTTTGCAGAGTGCAGATTTCTTACTTGGAGGAGTGGGGATTTCCTTGCTGGTGCAATCAGATGGCTCCAGTAGTTGTCTTTGGTGAAAAGTATTCTGAGATGCTTCTAAAATGTCTTTATCCCGCTTCATCCAAACTTTTTCTACCACTTCTGGTATGTCAGATCTGGGAGAAATTCCCTTGAGAGTTTTGGTTAAATTAAGAAATGTTTTCCTGGTGTTCTGCCCTTGCCTTTTGTTTTATTTTTGTAGGCAGAGACTGAGCTGTATTACATTGCTCATCAGATGCACTTTGACTTTATTATTATTCTGCAGTTATTTGATCCAGTTTGGGAAACTCGTGGTGGGCTCCTTTTAACTGGGTAATATTTGAAACAATTTTGCGGGAGTCTTTGGGACCAAGGATTTCTGGAATTCTCAGATCTGTGCTGTATAAGAAGGGCTTTGTGCCCTTTTAGTGTTTCTTTGCTTGTCTGGTTTTTGTTAGTCTTGCGATAAACTTCAGCACTCCCTTGCTGAGGTAAATCCACACAGGTTCTCGTGTCAGGACTCAGGTTAATTTTTATGCAGCTGTAAAGACAAATATTTCACAATTTAAATGGATTTTTTCCTTCCCATGGCTTGTTCAGCCACTCACACAGATGTTTGGTTACTTGTACTCTCTGGGGTTTTTCTTTTGGAAAAACAATCTCATTTGAATGAAATCACTGCTCAGAGGAAGGGGAAGGGGGGAGGTGGCTTTCGAGCTAAGCTCAGACTTCCACACACTGGGAGAAGTAGATTTTTTGGGGGTTTTCCCATTCCAAAGGGCTGGGCATGGGCCGAGCTGCTGGGCACTGGGAGTTGCCAGGAGTCTCACTGTGGCTGTGATAAACCAGGCTGACGTCTCAACGAGCAGCTGATCTGTGTTCTGCCTTGTAACTCTCCCATTCTTGTTTGAACTTCCTTTCTTATTTAATGTTTCTTTTAAAATAGCGTTATTTGTTTTCCTAGAACACTGAGGGGCAGTGCTCTGGTGTGTGTGTACTCTGCTCTCCCCATGCCACGTCTTACAATTAACAAGGTCCTTTTCGCCACCTTTTCAGAAGTTTTTTAATTAAAATCTGTTTGAGGAGGGAAAGACACAAGTGCAAAATTCCATGTTTCCTCTCTGTGTGTGAGGTGTGGCACTTTTTGTGTCTGGTCCTAATCCCTACAGCTGAAAATCTGAAATTCAGTGAAATTAGATATATGGTGAGGTTTTTGAATACATAGCCTTCAGTGGGCAGTGGTAGAATTGGAAATTAGCCCTAATGGCAGGCAGCTTGGCATTAGTAATATTAGTGGTAATAAAGATTTTTAGGCTGGTTTTAAAAAGAAATTGAAATAAAAGCCCAAAGCTTCTTGGTATAGAATGACTATAATCTTGTTAAATTAACAAATAACCTATGCTGAGGTTGGTGTAAAGAAGTCAACATTTAATATTTGCTTTACTCTGGTGGTGATGAGGATTAGACACTGAAGATATCCTGGAATTTTATGGCCTGATTTCAAAGACAAGGCCATGACAAGCAACAGTTATTCCACGATTAACCCCCTGCGTGACAAATCGCGTCAGATTTCAGAATATTCTCGCAATATTGAAAGGTTATGAGTTTCCTGCCAGCAGAGCTCTGTTCTAGTGGACAAAATCAGAGGCAGGAGTGGCTGCACAGGAACACCCACCAGGCTGGTGACCCTCCGAAGGGACCCCTCGTGGGCTGGGGGAGCGCGCAGGGCCGGCTGCTCCTGAGGAGGGGCTGCAGCAGCCCGTGCATCGAGCACAGACACAGAATGGGCCTCTCGGGCAAACAGTTCCAGAGCAGGATTCTTGGCTCGAGAGCACTGGAGCCAAAGTTTCTTGGCATTCTGAGTGCATTCCTTTTCCAGTGTGTGCTCAGAATAACTTGGGACTTTCTGGAGCAGAAGTGGGACAAACGTTTGCAGACAGAAAAGTCTGGGCTCCGTTTGGGCTGTTGGGCTTTGAAAGTGCAGCAGGGTTTGTTCATAGCACTGGCTGTTATGGGGCTCTAATCCTTTCTTCTGACTCAAATAATCCCAAAATCCTGTCTTGCTTAAACTGAAGCAGATGCTATTGGTTGGTTGCTCACTTTGAATGCTGCACTTGTATGGGGAGAGAAGGAAAGTTTTGGGATAAGTAAATGCATTTGACCTTTTTTGGTCACTTTGATTTTGGCTTAGGAGGATGGATCTCAGTGAAAGCCACAGGTCAGTGCTATGCCTGAAAATTTAAACAACTTTTTGTGCAGTTCTGTGATTTTAAAGTCGCTTTGCCTTGGATTCCAGTGGGCCAAGAGAGGTAGAGTTGAATGGGATGGGGATTTCAGCCTGTGCTGTCGCTGCAGTGTAACTCAGGGCTTTTGCTTGAAGTAGCTGGGTTGAAGCTGCCATAAAACTTGAAGATCGAGATCAGTTCTGAGTCAAAGAATTATTTCTGCTTCAAAACTTTAATTACCCTGGGCAGTACAAAATATATATTTTCCTTAGAAGGGATGCAGCGTTGTGTTTTTCAGTCCCTTTTTCCAAAGGTAGATCAGATCTGACATGTGGCAGCAGAACAAGTAGGTGAATCTAAATCTATAATTTACCTGCAGGAAATGTCAGTTCCAGCGTACACACAGGGATGTAACTGGTGGGAATGGCTGAAATCCACCCTGCTGCGTGGAGGGACAGCGATGTGTTAAACATTAACATCCATAAAGCACAGCTGCCGGCTGGAGGGGGCAGAGCAGTCGCTGCTGCTGTGAGTGTGGGGCTGAGGCCGCACGCAGCTCCCTGCCCCTGGGCTGAGCCCCTGCACAGCACCGTGCCCAAACTGGCTCTGCTCACCCTTTTTTGGACACTTCTGGGATGCAGACACACGTCAGAGTTTAGGACAGTCCAGTCACAATAATCTGCTGTAACTTTCCAAAGATAAGGGAGGCGATTTGTAGTTTATGGCATAAAGACAACTTCCTTTTTCTTTCAAGTCTTCATTAATGGCACTAATAAAGGTTTGAAGGAAACTGACTCTGTATCTACAACCAGCTCTTTGGGAGCTCTGACAGGAGGGGCACTTGCAGAAATGAGTCCATAAGCTGTAGGAACATTAATTAATTTATAAATCCGCAACAGCTGTTAAAGGAGATTCAGCTTTATCTGCAAAGGCCCCATGACTTTACAAAAACCAAAGCACCTTCTGAATTTAAGACAGTTTCACTGAAAAACTTTCTATTTCCCTGCCCTCTGAAAATCCTGCCATTACTCCTCTTAACTTGCAAAGTCTTTCTTAATTCTCCTCACTGTGGTGATGAAAGGATTGGCCAGGCTTTGAGAACTGCACTGATGAAAATCACTCTTGGAAGGACTCTAATAATAATAATAAGCAAAATCCATTGAAACTCATCTAATATAAAGGATAATCTGACATATATGGCTGCTTTAAGCACTGAACCACTTCTCAGAGGATTGAATTTTATAACAAAGGTTTCCAGTGCCTCATTCTAGCCCAGTAAAATCTAAAATTTTCCAACTCAGCAATGCATCCTTCATTGTCAGAGCGATGATGAGATGTGTGCTATCATGGGGAGCTCACTGCTGCTTTCTAATGGACCTTTGTTGTGCTAGGACAAAGACTGATTGATAAATTGCCTATAAAAAGTGGCTTTGGGATATTATTTAATTGTCAGTGAAGTCTCTATGTACTCACAGTTATGTCTTTCCTCACAACACCTGCAGTACAATCAATTCTCAGTTCCTGGCTGCAGTTGGCTCCCTGTAGCACTGCACAGGGAGAGATAGAAGCACTGAACTGGAAGATTACTACAATTAATTAGCTATGCCTTGGAGAAGAAAGAAAAGAGAATAATAAAGAGCAAAGAACAACATTGACATTGGTAAATTGCCATCAGAAGGTGTGGCTGCTCAGAGGAGGATGTTCTGCTGCCAAGGGCAGCTGCATCATCTCCAGTGTCAAAGATAACTTTTGTTGGCTGAAATATTGTTTTATACATTTTTTTGAGCAGCTAGAGGACATGACAAGTAAAAACTCCATAACTGTGGCAGTTTCAGTTGTACTGAGTGTGTGTTTAACTAAAGAAGTTTCAGCGTTTGAGACGTGTAGATGGCACAGCCCTACCCCCAAATTAATGCTCTGTTCTGTCCTGCAGGCTGGCAGTGATGGTGAGAGCATAGGAAACTGTCCCTTTTCCCAGAGGCTCTTCATGATCCTGTGGCTGAAGGGAGTGGTGTTCAGTGTCACAACAGTGGACCTGAAGAGGTAAGAAATATTTGATTTATTGGACCAGCAGGAGTTCAGCACCCTCGGTGTAACAAAGCTTTGCCCAGAGCTTTTATGGCTTACAGGCTGATTTTCTGAAATTAAAAAAGAGAATCTGTCCTAATAAATATCTGAGGCAACCTGGATGTAAATGGTGCATTCACTGATGGTTTAACCCAAAATAATGGGTCTGGTAAGTTCTCTTGAATTTGTTCAGCGATGCTCTTCTGTAAAACTCACACAGAGTCTTTTATAACTGAATATTGAATCTTCCTTTACTGACTTCACATCGAGATCCCCTAACTGGGGACAGATGGATACTTTTGGTCGACCACCCTCTGGTCAAATCTCCAGTGATTGTTGGACAATTGTCACAAACAATGTGCAGCCTACTCCTTTTCTTAACATTTTTAATAATAATTTTGGTTATTATGCAATAATAATGAAAATACCTGTCCATGAGGTAAATCCAAGTGCAGTGGTAGGGATAAAATGTAGAATATCCTGCCTTTGTTCAGTGTCAGCCAGATAAGTCATGATGCTGTCACCTAAATTGCAACTTCTCCTCTATGAAATGAGTACCTTGGAGGCTAAAAAGGGTGAGAAATGAATCCAGGAGTCCTAATTTCCTAAGGTTGGGCATTCTTTTTTATGAAAGTGCTAAATTCAGCAGGGGCCTTGTGTTTGCTTTGGGTGTGAAGTCATGTTTTCCCAGCACTGGTGTAAAAACTGTTGGTCACAGCTCTGCAGAGAGGGGAGGCTGCCAGTGCCTCCAAACCTGAATTTCAGGAATAAAGCCAACAGAAACACAGTGTTCTCCACTGCATCCAGCATATAAGGGAGAAATCATCCTGCTGGGCTTAACCTCTTGTGATTTTTTTTTGAGGGAGGTGACTTGTTTGGGTTTTAAAAATCACTAAAGTTGCTGCTTCAGTGCTGGCAAGGAGTGTTAAAGACTTCCATGTGTGGTGAGGGGGAGAAAGCAGCTTTTGTCAGCTCTGGGTGCATTTATAGCTGCTCAAAGAGCTTTTCTGGCCAGTGTGGGATTTCCCTGCAAATATTGGTGCTGCCAGCCCCATAAACCAAATGTGTCCCAGCTTCCAGTGAGCCCTGCCTGTGGTTTGTGGAAACTCAGCAGCAGAGCTTGTGCTTGTGGGCTGGTGGTGGTTTGGGATTTCCTCTGCCTTTAATGACGGCGTTGTTTAACCTATTGCAGTTCCTGGGGTGGGGCGGAGGAGGAGAAGGTGGACAGAGATATTTTAGGCTTGGAACGCTTTTTACTGCTGCAGTTTAGATATCATTAAAATGCCAAATATTCCTGATGAATTGGCTTTATTTTGTGTCCCCTTGGCAGCTTGGAGTTAATTGGATGGGGGAATGGGATGTGAGATGAACTTCTACCGTATAAATTGGTTGCAGATGTTTAAAGTTGACCTTCCTTACACAAAGAAAGCTTTCTTTTGAGTTTTTATTTCTGTTGAGGAGAGGAAAACACAAAATAAGTGCAAAATTAAAGATCTGCAGGGGAATAGGTCAAATAAACCACCTTTGTGTTGTGCACTGAAGGGGTTCTTTGGGAAAGGAAACAAAGGACAACTGAAGCTAATTCAGGTTGGAATAGATACTGATACAAACTTAATTCCTTTCAGACTTTATTTAAATGTTTGTAAGTACAACTTTAACACTGTGGTTGATCAATACCCAGTGGCAGAGCAGTGAACCTTGCAGAGCATCACATCCAGCTAAGTGCATCATAGGAAATGTTTGCTATCAGATGGGGCTGTTTTCCCTTGTTATCACTCCCAGAATGATAATAGATGTTAGGTGGTGCCTTAATATTGTCACAAGAAACTGCTTTTACAAGCACATTATTCAAGGGCAGTTATCTCCTCTGCTCTTTGTTCCTGTCAGACACAAACTTGAAGAGCAGAGCAGGAATTGTTTGAAACAACTGATTTTATTTTGTCGGCCAAAAAAAGAATAAAGGCTTTGCTTGCCTGTGCCTCATAACGTCATTGCTGCCCAGCAGCGAGGCCAGCTCTGTCTGTTTGTGGGGCTGGAAAGGTCATGGTTGGGTACAAAAGTTCGCAAGTGGGGGACTCGGGGCACAGGGGGAGCTGAGCCCGGCTCTGCCCTGCTTTCCCCTGCACAACTGCACTGTGCTGACAAAGGCACTTTCTGCAGTGCTCAGCTCAGCTCTCAGCACACAGAATATGCACACAGGCCAGCGAGGAGGGCTGGCCCACCCTCTGCAAGGAGTCAGGCATTTCTTCCCTCTCTTTGGGCACACAGAGGCTTCATTCTTCCCCTGCTGGGCAGCAGCATTTCAGTGCTCAGAGCTCTGGCTTGTTCTGGGGGCCAGAGCAGAGCTTCAGTGCATGAACCGTTTGTTGGGCTTGGAACAGCGTTCGGGGCCAGCTTGCCTTCAGCTCAGTGCTGAAATCCTGTTTGAAACATCTTCCTTTTGAGTTTTTGCAGTTCCTTTGACAGACAAAGCTTAAAAAACGATACTAAATATTAAAATTAAACATTAAAGACTGCCCAGAGGTGAATCCAACTTCGGCAGTGAAGTACTGCTGAGGGACTGGGGTTTTAGTGCTGACTTTTCCTCATGTTACTCTTCAGATCCTCGTTGCAGTTCTTGTGTAATTTATAAGTGTATTACATTTGGGGGCTGGATTTTGACTGCTCTACAAGAAATAATTTGCATGCTAATTGCTGTTCTGGTTTGTGGCAAAGCCATGAGGTGTTTACACCTTAACTCTGGGGGTAGTGATGGCCACATAATTAACGTGGCCCTGCCTCCAAAACCCCCAGTAAACTTTGGGGTAGGCACAAACCATCTTGGAGTTATTTGGAGTGGTTATAGAAGGGGTTTTTTTGTTTGGGTTTGGTTTGTTTTTTAAGCTCTCCAGCTTTATCTCTGAAGTAAAACTTCACCGTTACATTAATTGCCCTCTTGTTGGACTGTTAAGGAATTTGTACCCTGAGCCTTTGAAGGCTGTTCCTGTGTGCTTGTGCTCCGGAGGCTGTGGTAAAGCAGGGCTGGTTTGTCATCTCCTGGTTTATCATCTTCCAGCAAACTGGAAGTCAAACCCCGAGTTCTGTTTGGGCCTGGGCTGTGGGATCCTCATCTCTGCTCGCTTTGTCCTGAAAGATCCAGGTGGTCTGGCTGGATGAACAGAGTGCTCTGAGATGCACTCTGGTTCTTTGGAGAAGTTTTTTGGTCAGTTCTTTGGAATAATCTGTTTCTGAGCTAAAGCTTGCCTGTGATAGTACTCCTGCAGATCCGGTGGTCTTGCCCGTGTTTGTTTTTAAAATAACATTCCTTTTGAGGAATTTTATCTGGCCAATATGGGGAATTGGAAGGGAGCCACGATGACTTCCTGTAATTGTTGGGAGTTACAAAGCTGTATTTAAATGAAGTGTTAAGCTCCTTAAAGCATTACCCGAAGACAGACTTTAAATCCTAAAAGTGAGAGAGTGGTGGCAACTCTTTAGTGAGAAATAACTCCTTGGAAGCTTAAAAATTGAAAGGAGTTAAATTCTTGTGTTCATAAGATTTCCGTCCCCTGGCTTAAAGCAGGGCGTGGAATATTCTAAAGTATGAAAATCACTTTTCTCTTGCAGCCTTACAAGTAAGCACACTTTGGCACTACAAAAGGGGCAGGACATGAAATTCTGGCAGGGGTTCTTAATTTTGTAAGAAATGGAAAACAAGATAAACTTGTAAACTGTGCTCAGTTTAGAGCCCAAGCGCCCTCCCTGAACACGCTGCTTCCTCATGCTGCCCTGCAGGACTGTGTTTGGGGATGTTACCAGTTTGATTTCCCTGTCTGGTGCTGTCAGGAGGATTTCTTGAACTGCAGTTGCAGTTTCCTGTAAATCCAGTTCCTGGATGCCTGCAGCTGGCTGGGAAACGTGCCCACACTGGCCAAGGCTCAATCCCAGTTCAGGAGTCATGGTCCAGTCTGGATTTGTTCAACCAGCAGCAGAGGGGCAGCTTTACCTTGGCAGAGTGTTCAGCTGGGCCGGCGTTGGTCGGTGCTGGGCCGGCGGGAGGGGGTGGCCAGGCTGCTCTGCTCTGCTCTGCTCTGCTCTGCTCTGCTCTGCTCTGCTCTGCTCTGCTCTGCCTGGAGGAAATGTTAGTTAGAACTCTCGGAAATGGCCGAGTGTTTCAGCTTTTTGCTGTTTCTCTCATGTCCAGTGCTCATGTGGGGATTCCTCTCCCAGGTGTGCCGCTCGTGTTTGTAAATAGCTTTTTTTCACTGAAGGAAATTGAAGCATATTTTAAACATGATGTTTAAGCATCTTGTCAGCCTGACTCCCTGGGCATGTAATAAATGGTTTATACACTGTGCTGTATCAGAGTTGCTTATTTCTAGAGCAACTCTGTGTGAAGGGGGAGGATTAGCACAGATTATGCTATATATAAACTGATCTGTAGGGCTTGGGAAGGAGGGAGAGTGTTTGTGTGGTGTGTGTATAGATACCCCTCTTGTAGTCAACACTGTATTGATTTGAGAATAAACACAGCCAGAGGTAGGAGGAAATTGGTTTTAACTGTTTTAAATTAATTGTTAGCAAGCGTATTCGAAATGTTTAATTGTAAACTTGCGCTCTGGAAAGAAAACCGGTGGTATCTATTTAAAACTGAGGGTGTGAAAACCTCAGCAGTGCTTTTGTGGTTGTAGCAATGAAATTGCCCCCTGCTTACTCTTTACTGGTTTGCGTCTCACCCCAGAAAACCAGCAGACCTTCAGAATCTGGCTCCAGGCACTCACCCACCCTTCATCACATACAATGGGGAAGTGAGAACAGATGTGAACAAGATTGAAGAGTTCCTGGAAGATGTTCTGGCCCCACCCAAGTAAGTGTTAAAGTGATAATTTGTCACCTCAGATAGGCACAGTTCTCACAGGGGATTTCTGCCCTAATTCAGATGTTCTTCAGCATCGATAAACTGAAGACATGGAAAATAAATCTTGCTTGTCATACCTTCCTCCCCCCAGCTCCCTCGTCTTTATATCAAAAACTGTTTTCTCTAAAGATTAATTTAAAATGACCCTTTGTATGGCCGTGTCATCCTTCCTGCACTTTCAAACTCTTCCTTTTGGTGACAGGCACAGTCTGTTCTGGTGATGTGCCCAAATAATGCAGATGAAGATGAGTCTGCTGTACAAAACTTAGTCCTGACCTGTAATAAACTACAGTGAGAATCTGTTTTAATGTGTTCAAACTTTCTCCAGACTCTTGGCTTTCTGCTCCTCAGCTGGCAGGCAGATCCAGACACTGCCTTTCACAGACTGAACTGTTTTGTCTTTCTAGCATGGCAAGACTTCAGGTTTTTTGTTAAAAGATGTGGAATCCATAATGCTCTGGAACAGCTGATACCAAGTGAAGGGGAAAAGCCCCGTATTGCTGTTTACAGATCTGTGATGTGCCCCCTGGGTGAGGGGAGCTCTGTGAGCCCGGGCTGCCTCAGACACTCTGCTCCTAACAAACGTGTGATTCAGAACGCAGGAATGTGCTTCGGTGTTCCCCTGAAAAGTGCTGGGTTTAAAAACCTTGGGGTGTGATACTACACTTCAGGAGCAAGTCTGAAAAAGGATAACTCAGTAAATCTACCTGATGTAAAATATTTTTTAAAGTGCCATTTTGTGCTAGTTAATAGATAACAAGCACCATTCTGCTAAATGTGCTGTAGATCTGCTCCTTGCTGCTTTTCAGGTACCTGAAACTCTCACCAAAGCATCCAGAATCCAACACTGCTGGAATGGATATATTTGCCAAATTTTCTGCATTTATCAAGAACTCTAGACCAGAAGCTAATGAAGGTGGGTCACAGCAGGGACAGTGCACTCCTGGTGTCATTGCCTTGTGTTTTTCAGAGCAGCTTTGTGGGAATTGTCTCCCTGACAGGTTTAGCTGCATGTTGATGGGCACTTGAGAGCCTCACAAATTAAATCTTGCTTAAATTTAATGTCAAAGATTTCAACATTTGAAAGAGGACTTCAGTTCTATCAGAATTTCAGCGGGGTGTGCATGGTTTGTAAATATCCCTGCTATTGGATCTTCTCTGTGCCACAGCCACTCAAAACTCTTGAATGCAGGATAAATATTTTAACATCCAGAAGCAAATTTCAGGCAGAGTTTGTGTCGTGTTCCAGTGGATGAATTTCTGTGCATCTGCTGCACTTATTTCACCTCTCTAGGACTGAGGGCTCCCATCCAGAGTTCTGAGCTAAGCTTAGTTTGTGTCACTTTAAAGGATTAAAACCTTTCTGTGTGCAGGGAAAACAGGAGATTTAACGAGAGATCAGTAAGTGGCAAAGAACTCACAGCTGGGACTTTAAGTAGTTCAGTACAAATGAATTTTGTCCTCAGAGAACTTGGAGACAAAACCAAAACTCAGGGAATCAGGATTCCCTTCTGCTGCCTTTCAAAGGGAGAGATGCAAAATATTTGTAAACAGTTGGGAAATGACTGGGGATTTTATGGGGTGTGCTGCCCTCTGCTGCTGCATTCCATATCCTGCTGTATTCCAGCACCAGCCCGGGTGCTCTGTGTTTGGTCAGGGCTGTTTGCTGAGCATGTGACATTAAACAGATTATGTTTAAATGTATATAAACCCCAGCATAGCTTAATTCTAATCAGTTTAAGCCAGGTAGGCACAGTCTTAAGAAACTGACATAAGCCACTTTTTAAACCAAAAATAAACCCTTGTGGACAGTCTTACAGTATTTTAAATTAGTGCAAACTCCTGCATTAGGCATCTTTTAAATAACCTGCATATGTGGGAAATTTAAAGGGATTCTGGTCCAGTTTCAGTGTTCTGGTGGCCACAGAGGCAGCTCCAGCAGTGCTGTGGCCACAAAAACTGAACAAGGGTTACAAATCCTTCAGTGTTTCTGGGTAGCACAGGGATGTGGGGTTTGTAGTTCACATCTGGTACCAGTCTCAGTTTATAATTTGTTTTGAAATCGTCCCTTCCTGCGCAGCCTTAGAACGTGGCCTCTTGAAAACCCTGCAGAAGCTGGACGAGTACCTGAACTCCCCTCTCCCCGACGAGATCGATGAGAACAGCCTGGAGGATGTCACAGTCTCCACCCGCAAGTTCCTGGATGGCAACGAGATGACCTTGGCCGACTGCAACCTGCTGCCCAAACTGCACATTGTCAAGGTAAAACCTGGGGGTTTCGAGTGGAAATGCAGGAGAAAATGTTTCTGGTTTGTGACATTGCTGAGCCCGGCTAATTTCGGCTGTCTGTGAGCTTGACTGCACCGTGAACACCTGAGACTGTGCGAGATTTGAGTCACTCACGAGGGCTTTGAGCAGTGGAGCTCAGTGCGGGTGTGAAGGACAGGTTGGGCAGCAAGGATTTGAATGGCAGGAGCCAAACCCCATTCCCCTGCACTGACCCCGTGGTTACAGGGAGCTGCAGAGCTCTCAAGGAGGAAGGTGAAGATCAGGTGAGAAGGTAATGGCTGAAGTGGTGTCTGCTCACTTCTGCAGAGAAAAGTGCTCTGGAACAGAGTAAATGACACAATGGGAAATAAAGGCATTGTGTAAAATAAAACCAAGTTGGAATCTTGGAAGAGGCGGCCTGGGATAACCACAGGAGTGCAGATGTGCCCACAGAAGTGTGGTTTGGTTTTTCTCCCTGCGTGCAGTGATCTGTGTCAGCTCTGTACTGCAGATGGAGCCACAGGCTCAGGTTCTGCCTGGCTGCAGGAGCGTTTCCTGGGTGAGGACAACCCCAAGGGGAGCCAGGCAGGAGCATCCCTCAGGAGCAGCTTCTGGAAACTTCAGGAGTGACCCCAAGCGTCCAAGCTGGAAGCATAACTTCACAAGAGAGTGACCAGGGCTAAAAAAGTGTTTTAAGCTGAAGAATGTGAATTCATAACGCCATTCTTTTGTTCCAGGTGGTGGCCAAAAAATACCGCAACTTCGAGATTCCCAAGGAGATGACGGGGATCTGGAGATACCTGACAAATGCTTACAGCAGGGATGAGTTCACCAACACCTGTCCTGGAGACAAGGAGATTGAAATAGCTTACAGTGATGTAGCCAAGAGACTCACCAAGTAATCAGCACTTGCAAAGGATGACTTCCTGCTCTCCCATAACAATGCTTCTAACAGACTGCTCTTTTCGTATCAAATAGCGATTGTTTTTTTGCATGAACTCGCAGTTACTCCAAGTCACGGTGGATAGACCAGGTACAGTAATTACCTAAAGTTTGCAGACTTAATTACAGGCTTGTTTTTCCTGACCTCCTCTCACAGCCTTTGAATATTATCGATGCAGTCGTGTTCCTGTTGCACTGGGGTGACTCTGGATTCTTCACTGTGAAGGGTTGTCTTGCCCCTGCTGCTTTCCTCTGTAAACCTTTGGTCCATGATTTGTCCAGGAATTGGTTTAGGATCCTGTCTCACTGTATGGTACAAGGAATATTTATGTATTTTGGAATTTATTGCTTTTCCAGAAGATCTGTACACAACTGTCATACCTGTGACACATTGAACTGTACCTGCTTGTCTATCCTATTTACATAGAGAAGGGAACTTAGTATCCAAAAGAGCCATTTGCAAAATATTTGGCAATGTTTTGTTGATTTGTTTTGTTGTATTTTTTTTAAATCTCTTGGATTTGAAGTCACGGTAATGGTGGAGAATGGACTCAATGTGGAACTTGGATTTGAATGACCTCAGCATCAGGGAAGTTTGAATCCAGGCTTGAGAGCTGGGGCAGGAAGCTCAAAGCTCAGACTTAATGTTTATTGTGTCTTCAAGAGCTTGAGGAGATTTAAACGCCCGCATTGTGTGAATTTTGAGTTGCAGCAAACAAATAATTGTCAGGATTTACCATCAGGAAACAGCAGAATTGGAAGCTGCCCTCTGTTCACCTTAAGCATTGCAAGTGGCTTTCTTTTTGGTAGTTAAGAGCCTTTGTTTTGTATAGGTCTTTTTGGTGATTTTTACTTAAAAATCTGTTCTGTCGTACCCCAAGTCCGTGGAAACTGTAGTGTCCTAACTCTGGGTGGGGAATAGCAGTGCAATGATTAGTGATGCAAAATGGACTGAGAGCCATGAAATGGGAACTTTTTCATGCCCTTTCTTCCCTGGAGAAAGCTAAAGTGACCTTTAAAGAGAACATTTGCCTTAAATGATAGTAGGGTGGTTTTTTTTTTTCCTGAAAGGAAATCTGGGAATTTTGTAAAGAAATGGTGGTGGAATCCAGTCCTTTCCATTGGATTTATCCCAGTTGTTTGTCTGTGCACCTGGACTGCAGTTTTGCATACTCATAATCATTGCACTACTATACTTAAATCTTTTTACAGCAACACTGAGGAATAGCACTACAATTTTTTTTAAACGCAATTTTCAAATGTTTCTAAACCAGGGAATAGTTTTCTTGTTTAAAATTAATGATTTTGATGCATGAAATAAACTGCTAGGTTATTTTTAAAAGACCATCATAAACAACTCCAAAGAATGCTAGACTTATATGCCTATTTTTTTGTAAAGATACTTTTATATTTAACTGATTTTAGAAGCTGGAAAGTGCTATTCCTGCTAGGTTGTTCTTGGAATATTTAACATTCTGCAATAACGTGGAAATGCTCACATAAACACTTTTATACACTAATTTTTTTTTTTTTTTTGGTAAGCACTGGCTTTCTGAAAACCAGCCTGACTTTTCTAAGCATCCTGCTTTTGCTACTTTATATACCCATGGAGTTAGTCTGACATAGAAGAGGTAGAGAACCAGATCCATATTTGTATACCTGGCTTGTGGTGCCTTGCCTTGCCTTCCTAGAGCTAGAATTCCAATATAAAGGCACTTAGCAATCCTGTCACATCTCTTTCAAAGGCAACTCTCTTAGAGACAGTTAATCCCTTCTGATTTGTTACAGGAATGTTTAGGCACAGAGGGAAAATCCTGGGGAGTGGCGTGATTAGGAAAACCTTAACTGTAGTCCTTTAATAATTACTGTATTCTCATGTCACCTTCCCCTCCTGAGTAAGGTTCCTCAGCCATAAGAATCCTCTGTAGGGCTTCAGTCTGTGCTAAAACGTGACATCTAGAAAATGGAATGACTTTTTTATTTAGATAAGAGCATTTTTAATGACACAGAGGGTGAGAAAAAACCCAGGCCCAGCCCTCCTTGGTTTGGTGCTCCTCGCCATCGTCGCGTTCCCAGAACGGTGGGCAGCACGTGATTGTGGGCATATCTTTGTTCAGTTTTTACCGGATCAGGATGGCCCCTGGAAGTTGTGTTGATGGGGCTGTAGGAGCCAGGCCGTGCTCCCTTCCCAAGGAACGATCCCTGCGGTGCAGAGCCACGAGTTCCTGGGGTGCAGCTGCTGCAAACAAACCCCCAGCTCCGGCTCCTTCTGGAGATACCCCATTCCCTCTGCTGTTCAGGCAGCCTTCAAACCATTCTCATTCTCTCTCAGTGTTTTAATTGTGTCTGAGAGCTTGTAAACAAAGTTCAAGCTCTGTCTGTGACCAGTGGATTTCTTATCTCGGCACAGCGGAGCCTTTCCCTCGGAGGTGGAATTCCAGTGAGCCCCAGCTTGGCACTGCTGACTGTCCTGGGTGTCTTTTGGGCTTCCTGCTGCTCGGTTTTGTTGTGGCAGGAGCTGCCCGGCCCCTCCTGGCTCGGGGAGGGAGCAGGGATCTGGTGGAGAGGAGCAGCTCCCAGCTCCGTAGGTGATCCCTGCCGAGCAGCGGGGAAAGGCAGCGTCTGGTGTGGGCAGAGCACTTTCATCTGGCCCCAGTCACCAGCTCCACACTAATTAAAAAAGCCCTTTCATAACTATGTAAATTCTTGACTTCTGTCAACTTGTTTACAATCTGATCTTTAAATGCATTTTTAATTTCATCAAACAGCAATTAATCTACCCCCTGTTTAAATTTAAAATGCTGCTTCTAGCCCCTTCTCCAATTTAAAAACAGCAGTTACCCTTTCAAGTAGGCATTCCTGTTTGCAAGTTGGTTGCATGTATTAGCATGCTGAATAACTTACTTTATTCTCAAGCTGAAATATGCTTAAATTCGCATTAAAACAGGTGACTTGTGTATTTCCTGAACACAAAGGGAAAATCCATCACCTGCGCCCTGTTTCTGTGTGGGAGAACAGATTATCCTAGATGAATTATTACTGTTTTTTTCCCCCCTTAACAAAGCTTTCCTTCTTGAAGAGATCCCTGCTGTGGAAAGGCCGCCTGTTAAACAGGAGCCGTGTGGGCTCATAGAACAATTCCATCCCCTCTGCAGCTTCCCTGGCCATCTCTTCCCTGGGTGTCCCCCACGGGCAGTCCCAGCTCTCGGCTCTGCAGCTCCCCATAAAATCGGTGTTTTCTCCACAGTGGGCATGTCCAAACTGATCGAGAGCTGCGTGCAGCTCCACGATAAGAAGAGAGATGTAATCAAATTTTTATGCTAAAGCAGCAAATTAGCATTTGGTATCAAAGCAGCGCAGACAGGAATAAATGGGAGCTGCTCGAGCCAAACCCACCGATGCCTATCTGGGTGCAGAGCAGAAAGGGGTGAAGTGCAGCCAACTCTGCTGTGCTCCCTTTGCCACTCAGAACTACCTGAGCACAGCCAGGGAATATTTTTCAGGAGAAGGCTGTAACCCGAGTGAGAAATGCTCCATCTGCCTCAGAACCTGTGCCACCAACTCTGGTGTTTCGTTTCTGCAGGGGCTGGGAGCAGGGTTAGGAGATGGAGGCTCCCGAGACAGGACGTGGAGGATTGGAGCGTGGTTTGCAGAAATACTTGAAGAGTTGATACAATTTGTTGTAGTTTGCTTATGTCTTTCACTTTCTGGAACATCTTTTACAGATATACCAGTATACTGCTGGCAGCTATTGTTAAATAAAATTATATTTTCACTACCAAGCAGATCTTTCTCTTATTTCTGAAGATTTCATGTGTAATCCAGGGCTGTGGGGTGATGGGCTGAGCTACACAGCACAACTTATTAGTACCTATATTCTTCACTTTCGGCCTTCAGGTTTAGGGATTTTTCAGTGGTAATGTGATTTAAGGCAGAATTGGTGTTACTATAACCAGCTGTGGTGCCCCTGAGTTTAGAACTTTCTTAAAATTAAGAACAAGTTGGGAAATAATGACTTTCCACAATTTCTTTAGGAAAAGTGATTTTTTTTTTTTTTTTTTTTCCAGATTTTAAGTGGAAAGAACAAATCTTGGTAGCCTCTTTTTCTGTGGAATACAGGCTTTCAGAGATGTGTGAGATTTGATTAAAAGACATCCAAAAAATATCTCAAGTTTGGCTCAGCTTTATCCCCTGAGTGGCCATTTCAGGAGCTGAGACTGAACTGATCCCATTACAGAATTCCTGGATTTCAGTGCTCTTGCTCTGAGTTTCAGATGTGTTTCTTTACTGTCTTTTTGCTTTCAAAGAAGTCTCCACCAGCCCAGCAAAGCCCTCCCAGCCTTGGGTTTAATCTGAGGGTGCCCCTGAGGCCCTGGCTCTGCGGAGCAGGGACCCCCGGCCAGCAGGGGAAGTGTCCTCCCAGCCTGGGAGCCTCATCAGCTCCATCTCTCGTCTGTCTGCTGCGTGTTTGGGGTGTAGCTGGGCTCTGATTTTTGTTTCTAAAACGAAATTTGTGCAATCCAGAAGACATTCCTGGAGCCTGTAATCTGGGGTGCCATCGCCTGAGCTTGGGCAGGAAGGAGCAGCAAACGCAGCAATTCAAGCCTTGGTAGGATTAAATAGTTTGTATTTCTGTGTGTCCCGTCCAGCCCAAACCAGTGTCCCCTGGTTTTACTGACTGAGGTGTGAGCTCAGAGGTGCTTTTGCAGGGAGATTTGCAGTCTTTGGTCACATAAATCCATGAGAGAGGGACGCAGGAGCCTCTTCGTGTGTGGAACGGTGACAGGGAAGTGTTGAGCTGGGAATGATGATGTCCCACAGGGCAAATGTCTGGGGACATGGGGCAAGTTTTGTGTATCATGATTTGCTGCTCTTACCAGGTTAATGACCTCTGTATTTCTGCCAGATTTTGTTTTCATCACATCTCAGGTTCCTCCCGGACATCTCAGCAAGAAACCAGCTGGATTTTGGCTCCAGAGGAAGCTGTGGAGCCCAGGGGTAAACAGTTCTGTGTGGCTGCTGACTGAGCAACGGGGAGACTTTGAGAGTCGGAGGGCAGCTGGTGAGGCTGAACGTTCCCTGTGCTCTCCCTGTGCCACCTCCTTCTCCCAGAGGTTCAATTTTCTCATTGCAAAGAGGCTCAAACGCGCCATTTGCCCAAAGTTGTGCCAATTGTGCTGTGGAAGTTCCAGAAACTGTTTCCTCATTGTTTCCTCGACTCGTTTTCCTTACAAACAGCAGCGAAATACAGGAGCTAAAAGGCTGAGGAGACCCTGGGAGTGTCTCTGAGGGATGCACTTCCTGGTGTAGGAATACAATTGTTTATTAGAGGGTGGTGGAGATTTTTATGAAAGGGAGAAACCTGGACAAACCTTTGTTTTCAGTGGGGTGGAAGAGGAGCTTGTGCAGCGTGGTTGCCTGAGGACTCTTGGACAGTGGAAGCTGAGGGTGAGCTGAACGTTTCTGCTGTTTCTGAACGTCTCCAGGAGAGGATGGATGTGGACACTCGTTCATCAGGAATGGGTTTAACTACAGTGGCTCCCAAATTCTTCTCCATGGATCACCCGAGGCCAGGGAGAGCCTTTGATGGGGAATCAGGGGATGGTTTAATGGGAATGGTCCATGAGGAGCTGACTGACTTTTCAATCCCAAAAGTTTAGGGACTGCTCTTGAGGCCTTTGCTTCGCTGAATTCACTCTGCAAAAGCAAAATTCCCTGGATTTGGGGAACGGTTCCCTCCCAAGTGCTTGGGTTTGTGGGGTCTCCTGAGCTCTGTAGGCAGAGGGGTGAGACTGGAAGAAAATGCAGCAGCTCTGGCATTACAAAGTGTTTTCATCTGGGTTGGTGTTTTTGCAGGACTGCCAGAAGCTGTGACTGAGCAAGCTGGGGTTGCGATGGCAGCGTTCAAAAGCAACCCCAGTGGGGGAGGTGAATTAGTCACGAGGTAATTTCTGAAAAGTCTTAATTTAAGGGGACATCCAGAGCCTGGCCTGTGGCTGGGAGAGGTGAGCAGTCGAGGTGAGCAGCCCTTCTCCGTGCAGAGCCTCCACACTCAGCCTGGCTCAGCTGGGGATGAGCTCTCCAGGCTGATGCTGGATGCTCTCCAGAGCTGGGAAAAGAGAACTCATGATTCTTTGACTCAAGGGAAGAACTGCTGTGTTCTTACCACTGGACAGGGAGATGAAAACAGTTGCTAAACAAAGATCAAACATGTGAACGTTATAAATAAACAAACAAAATTGATGCTAAGGGACGTCTCAGCTCCTTTGCCTACGGCAAAGGGCTTGGCAGGACCTAGGGAATGACTTTGTCAGTTTGCACACGGAATTCTTATTTTAAAGAGGCTGATTAAAGTGATACTGCTGCTCTTAATGAGTCTGAAGGCAGCACTGGTTAGAACATCCCTGTCCACGCACGGGGGGAATGTGGGGGAGAGGAGAAATCATTTACGGGGCTGAGCTCTGGGTGCAGAGCACGGCAAGGCTCTAAATGACGTGTGATTAAAAGCGCTGATTGGGAGCAGTCAGACAGCGAAGGCTGCAGGTTTGGGAGGCTGCCAGGGAGGCAGCTCGGGCGCGGGGAGCGGCGCCTGCCCGGCCCCGCTCGGCAGCGGGGGCTGCTTTGATCTGCTGTGCGTTCCCAGCCTGCCCGGGGAGGTGGGACCCTGCACACCGAGGGGCATTGCTCGGTATTTTAGCCAAAGCTGGTGACCAGAGTGGGAGCAGAAGCAGACAGGTTTATTTGTAGTTTTCTTCCTTCTGTCCAGTTTGCAGAGGGACAGGAACTGCTGTGGGTCAGAGTCTGCCCAGCCTGGACACTGCTCAGTCCTGGCCGCCCATTCCCAGCATCAAGGACCCTCCATCCTCGACAGCTTCTCCTGTTTCTCCCGTGCTTCCATGACTTTGCTGCTGCCTTTCTCCAGATGTTTCCGACGCAGAGCAGCTCCAGCCTCCTGCAGGGAGCCCAGCAGCTCCACAGAGCTGCTCCCAGCTGCTCTGTGCACGTCCTGCTGTGTGCACACAGCTCTCCCGGGGGAACTGCAGCTCCTGGATGCTCCTGCCCTTGTCGTGGGATGCCAGGAAGAAGATGAAGACCCCCCAGTTGTCTTCCCAAACTGTTTCCTGCCTGAGGCTTTGAGCTGCGTTAGAGGCTTTGCTGCCTTTAAACACAGAGCAGCAGAGCTGGGCCCTGTGAACAGCCACGTGGAGCTCCTGCACAGTCACTGGAGGTTTTTCTTGGGGTGAAGCTCTTGTTGGGAAGAGCCTAATGAGGAATAGGATGATCTGGATCCCTGGAGTTGACTTAGGAGGCCATGAGTTCATTTCTTGTCTGTGTCAGGCTGTTCCCATTTGTAGTGGAAATGTAGGGTAATTAAAATGTAGGGTGAACTATTCCCCTTTCCTTGATTGTTTGGGTTTTTTTCATTTCCATTAATTTCATTTCAAAAATTCAAAGTAATCATTTCCTTTGGGAGGCTTTGGTGGTATTTCCCATCTGTAGCTACAATCGTCTCCCTCTGAGATCCCAGTGGAGACCCTCTGGAGGGCAGAGCTTGGCTGCTGAACCTGCCCTGGCCCAACCTCACACGTGTGGCCCCAGAAAAGTCCCAGCACTGCTGCACCTCCTGTCAGGAGGCTCCTGAGGTGAAGAGGGGAGCTGAGGTCGCTGCCCTGGAGGCTGCTTGAGGACAAGGACACGTGCCCTGAGGAAATGGGCTTTTATGAGCAGTGCTGGTCACAGAGCCTCCAGTTTATCAGCTCCTCTGGCTGCTGGCAGTGAGGTTCCACCAGGGCCGGGGAGCTGGGTGAGTGCTCTGTGCCTTGGAGCTGAGTTCTTCCACCCGACCTGGGTGGGTGGAGCTGGACCCATGGGCTCCTGCTGGGGATGTGTTTGGAGCACAGCTGGAGAATGGAGCCTGTGCTGTTCTTTCTGTCACCCAGGGCACCTGGACAACTTCAGCTGCTGCTTGGCTGCCAGGTGGCATCACCTGTGGCACAGGAGCCAGGATGCCCAGGCAAGAACAGAGGGTAGGAAAGTGCTGGGAGCTTTTACAGCTCCTGCTTTTGGGGATTTGAGGTGTGGGCAGGCATGTGCTGCTTCAGCTACTTCTGAGTTTTAATTTCCTCAGGCAATAGCTCTTATAGGGACTGGGAGTTCCTGCAGTCTGTGTTTGGTTGTTTTTTAAGGCAGTGGTTGGCTCTTCATCTTGCTGCACCCACTCGCCCAGGAATCAGATCCACACCAGCACAGCAACATTTACTGCAGGCTCCGTGCTTGGGCTTGGTGGGTTTGAAGTGTTCAGGGTGAGATTTCTTCATGGGCCTTTCATTTCCCAGCTTTCTGTGGCCTTGGAGCCGGAGTCAGCACCCAAGGAGGAGTGTGAAATAACGCTGCTCTGACCTTTGGGTGAATTCTTCTCTGTGAGGTTCCTTGAGGAGGGAAACCTTGCATGCAGATTGTCCCTGGGTGGGACAGCCCAGCTCAGGGAGGCTGAGATCCTTTTGTCCCAGCGGGCACTGAAAGATGCACGTGAGCAAAGCTTCTCACAGCGTGACTTGCCCAAGGGGGTTGTGATCCAGAGGGATCAGTGTCCGAAATCCCTTCTCAGGCTCCTTCTGGCCTTCCCCTCCAGCCCAGACTTCCCTTATAGGCAAAACTCACTCATCTTTCCCATGAAACCTCTGGCTCTGTAGGGGCTGCCGCCCTGCCTGAGCCAGCTGGTGTTGCATTCTTTGGGGTGCAGGATTTGGGGCAGGCTGAGCTCAGGAAGAAGGTTGAGGGTGATGACAAACCTGCTGGGGGCTCCTGAGGGCAGTTCCTGCTCCAGAGCTGAGCTGCAGGTGCTCGACTCTGGCTCCAGATGGTTTTAAGCCTGTGCTTGAGGAGGGAGAGGCTGCTGGAAGTGCAGGATGGCTGGGAGAGAAGGAGCCCGAGTATCCTAACGCGACTCGGTGTCTCGGGAGCCTTTGAAGTGCTCTCCTGCCATCCCTCCCGGAGCAGCACCTTTCATCCCTCGCCAGCGCTTCCCCAGCTGGAGCCATGAAAGGGAAACTACAGAAGCCATAAATCCTGGCTGGTAACATCTCCAGTGGGGAGATTTCACAACGAGCCCGAGCTGCCGCAGAAGATAAGAGCAGGCCTTGAATCCCAGGCAAGTTGGGGCTGGTTCCCGGGAAGGGCTGAGCTCCACGGCATCGTTGGGGGTCCCTCCGGCTTCCCTGGGCGCAGGAGCTGCCTCTGGGTGCCCCGGGGTGAGGCCCCCAGCCTGGGGCAGAGCTCCCCAGCCCCGACCCCGGGGCAAAGCTGTGTTTTGGGTGGAACAGCCCCTCTGCAGGGCTGTCCTGCCGTGGTTTCGCTGCTCCCAAGGGTTGATCTCATCATGCCTGCGGGAGCTGGGCTGACAAACCCCTGTTTGAACAGAACCCCCTGTGCAGAAGGGCCAAGAGGGAATCCAGCAGCCCTGACCCCCAGGATCCCTGCTTTGGCCACGCTCTGTGGCTGGAATGGGGGATGAAAGGCGAGGGATCTTGGTATCTTCCCGCTCAGAGAGCAGCCCGAAGGCTCCCGGCTTTATCAGGAGCGTTGGTTCAACAGAGGGGAAAAACAGCCTGAACTGGCAGACAGCAAACGGGAGCGATCCCTGGGAACGCTTCCCGGAGGGAATGGGAACGTTGTTAGTGGGCAAACTGGGATCCGTGCTGGGCTCCTGGTTTCATTCACAGCCTGGCTGTGGTGCTGCTCTGTGCCCAGCCCGGGCTGCGTTCCTGCGCAGAGTTCACGTCAGAGTAAACACTTGGCTCTGCAGGAGGTGCCTGCACATCAAACTGTCTGCCAGGGGCCTTCCCCAGCTTCCCATGGGAGCCTTTCCCTTGTGCCCTCACAGCACCAGCCCAGCAAACCTCCGTGTAAACTCAGGCCAGCGAGGATGGGTCAGTGGGGCAGCAAGGGCAGTGACCCACGCGAGAGGGCCGGTGGCACAACAGTCCCAGAAGGGCTCCGTGCCCGGGGCTCTGTTTTCCCTTGTTCCCACATTAGGAGAGGGAAGCCCTGGCCCCCGGAACGCTGGATGTGCTGTGGGTGCAGGCGCCCCGCAGTTCTCAGAGCGGACGTGGTGGTTCCTGTGTGGGTGGGACAGCCTGGCCTGGGCAGCTCTGGGGGAGCCTGGAACTGTGTTCCCAGTGCTGGGACACGGGCTCAGCGAGACCCCAAGGCCTGGGGAGAGGGTGTGGGGTGAGGGACGCGGAGCAGCTGCTGTCACATCTGGCCAGGGTCCTCAAATGCAAGACCCACAAACCACTCCGGTGTCCTTGGCTTTGCCCTGCTCGCTCTCCCCCAGGCATTGAAACTGATCCTCCTTTTGATTCCCTTGCTCTGAAGTCCCCCCAGCAGCAGCAGCTCCAGCTGCCCTTCCGTGGGGACCTTGCCAGGTTTCCCTTCCCGTGGCACGCGGCTCTGGGACCCGGCGCTGACGCCCAGACCAAGCCCAGGCTCCGAGGGGGCTCAGGCTGTGTCTAGGGGATCCCAGCAGCAGCTGCTGGTGCGAACCCCAGCCAGGCAGGGGCTGCCCTGGCCCTCCAGGGATGGCTTGGCTCTGTCAGGGCTGTGCTCGCTCAGATTGTTGGAAAAGGAGCCTCGGTATCAGCTCCTCCCATGGGATCTTTCCCTCTTTTTGAGCTGAAAATCCTCGAATTGCTGCCTTAGGGATTATTGGGATATAGGATAAGCCTCTCCACCTTGCCTGCTGTCACCTGTTGGAGCAGGTGATGTGGATTTGGGGGAACTGGGGCTTCTGGATCTGCTCCTGGCCTGGGGGCTTCAACTTCTGTGTGCAAAGGGCTCCTCAGGGCCCAGGAGATCCCTGCTGGACCCACAGCTCCGTGCACTGCAAGCCTTCCCTTCCTTCAGCATCCCTGCCCCTTCATCCTCCTCATTTCCAGAACTGTAGGAAACAGTGGGGGAGATTCCCAGGAAGAGTCCTGGATGTACCGGGAAGATGGAGAGCAGAAACAAGCCCAGGATCTCCTGTGTCCTCAGCTGGCAGCTCCCTGCGGAGCCGCCCCTCCTGGACACGAGGTAGGAATTCCCGGACCCCGCAGTTCGGTGGGGAAAGGCCCCGTTTCTGTCAGCAGGATTTGGGAACGTTCTCCCGGTGCTGCCGGTCCTGAGGAGCCGCCGGGGCTGGGATGGTCCCGCCGGGGCTGGGATGGTCCCGCCTGGGCTGGGATGGTCCCGCCTGGGCTGGGATGGTCCCGCCTGGGCTGGGATGGTCCCGCCGGGGCTGGGATGGTCCTGCCGGGGCTGTGATGATCCCGCCGGCCTGTGGAGGTCAGCCTTGGCTCGGGAAATCTCCGGCGGCTCCGGGAGCAGCCGCGGCCCAGCCTCTGAGGCTGCACCTTCCACCCAGCCGGGGTTTGCCGGCCCTCGCTGCCCTCCTGCGACTTCCCGCGGCTTTGTCTCACTGATCCAGAGCGGAGAACACGGGGGCACTCGGGCTTGGCTTGGGGAAACGTTTGTCCCCGCATCCCAGGCTCTGCCACGTCCCCGATGTGCTGGGCTGTGCCTCACTGAGGGGGCAGAGGTGACCACAGGTGGACCCTGGGACTCCTTTTCGTGCTTTTCCGTACTTTGGGGTGGGTTTTTTAAAAAAATTCCCTGGATCTGAGCCCTTTGGGTGTTATCAGAGCAATAATTCTTCTTCCCATTCCCCACCCGATCAAGCCAGGAGAGCCTGAACCCCGTGGGGGATTCGGGGACACAGCGGCTGCTCCCTGGGAACTGTGCCCATGGAGCCCCCTGTGCCCCATCCCAGCCACGAACGTGTGGAGAAGGTGGATCCCTGCTTCAGACAAGCTCATGTTCTTTGCCATTCCCAGGTTTCTCGGGATGCCGCAGAGAGCGTTATTAAGCAGATGAAAGGCCAGGGAACGAGTTTGCTGTGCTTGTGCTTGCCCAGGCTGAGCTTTCTGCCCCTCCCCAGGTTTTTAGTGCATCCATCCTGCATCAAAGTCACTCCAAGGAGCTCCCACAAGGACCTGTGATGGTGGTGATGGAGCAAAATCAGAGAGTGTTTTGCTGCCTGAATGGTGGCCGAGCTGAGCCGAGTGACAATTTCATCTTTTGCTTCCTGCAGCCTGTTCTACCCCAAAAAAGAGCAGCCCCCTCCTTCCAGAGCCTCCCCCACCTGCCCTGCTCTTTGTGCATTCCTCCTTCCACATGTCCCAAAGATGAATGGCCCCAGCCGGAGCGTGGTGGGACTGGGCAGGGCGCGGCACTCCCCTGCTCTGGGCCGCGGGGTTGGGGCTCACCCTGGCCAGAACGTGGGGCAAACTCCGGAGCTGGGCTGCTCCTTGTCAGGGCACAGAGGGAGAGGAGCCCCTGGCAGGGGGGATTGCTGAGCCCAGGATCCCGAGGTTTTGATCCGGAGAACAGAGGGGAGGGAAGTGCTGCTGTGCCGTGGGGATTTCAAGCAGCAGATAAATCAGTGTAGGGCTGGGGAGCCCTGGTGGGACCATGGTCAGGGGTCTCTGGTGTCTGCTGTGCCCGTGCCTGATTCTCCCTGCTGGTTTCCACGGGCTCTGGAAGTGCTGGAATCACTGCTGGAGCTCCTGGGCTCCTCAGATCCTGGAGAGCTCTTGGCTCTGCACCCTCTCCAAGTCCAACTCCATCTCAGAACCACCAGGGATCTTCCTTCAGCTCCATCCCTCAGGATCTCCAGCCCCAGAGACAGGAATGTGGCTCCTGCCCATGACTGAGGACATGCTGAGCAGGGGAAGAGGCAGGAGAGGCTGTGCCAGAGCTGCTGGAGGCTTCCCTGAGGCTTCTCCTGCCCCGTGCTGTCCTGCCCTGAGTGAGGAAGTCGGGGCTGGAGGCTGCGAGGTCAAACCCGAGAGGTTAAAGTGGCTTTTCCTGGAATTCCATAGAAGAGAGGAGGGACTGGGAGCCTGGAGCAGGATAAATGAAGGGAAAGGGAGCATCATCTGGAGCAACCAGGACTGGGAGGAGGCACCAAGCCCCACGGAGGGCACTGCTGTCCCAGGGAGAGGAACCCAAAGGCGCAGATTGAGGTTGGATGCTTGGAAAAAGCTCCAGCTGCTGGGGCAGTGCCCCCATGGGGCTCGGCCGTGCTGGAGCACCCAGACACGTTGGTCTGGGTGAGCACCGGGTGCCTGGGGCCGGGGAACTGGTTTGGTGACTCCAGCCCTGCTTCTCTGGGGTTTGTGGGCTCATCCTGGCCGGGGCCATCCCTGTCCCACCGTAAACACACGCGCTGGATCTGGGACAAGAGTTCACATCCATATTCCTTTGGCTGGCTTCTGTCATCTGCTGCTGGTCTTGTTGAGAGCTGCAAAACAGCCCCCGGCCCTGAGAGGGATTATACAAATGAGGCTGTTGTAGGGCTGTAATTTCAGAGATTCATTTATTTTTTTTTTCTTTTCTTTCTCCTTTACTAAAAAAACCTTTTGTGCACTTTGGAGCAAGCTTGTCGTATTTCTTGGAGTCTCCAGTGACTCCTTCATCCTACAGACTTTCTGGAGTCCTCCTTGTTAGGCCGAGGACTGCATGATTCATTGTGTGCTGGAGATTTAATACTGCACGTAAACCAGACCCAGTTCAAATTTGTTTTCTTTCTTTCCCCATCTCCTCTTTTTTTTTTTTTTCCCCCCCTTTCTTGGCTTCTCACTTACATCCTGGAATTTCTTTTTTTTTCATGAGATATAAAATAAATACGTTCCCAAATATGTCCAGGAGGAAATGATCCCGTTGGATTTTTCAGCTGCTGTTTTAAGGCCTCCGAAAACAATTTGGAGCTGTTCAGCTTTCTCAAGGGCTGGCTCTGTGTGGGGAAGACCCTCTCCTGTCTCTCCTGGATCTCCATGAACAGCTCAGCCTCTGCTGCATCTGGAGATGTCTATCCCCAGCCAAAGGCTTTTGGGGCTTCTTTTCCAAAGGTGAGATGTAGATTTTTAATGCCAAAACGGACCTTTCTGGTTATTGTCCCACCCTGGTGTCCATCAGCAGGTGGTTCTCTGGGTCTGATGTCACCCATGTGCTCAGCAGCCACCCCAAGAGCCGTGGCTGGGATTGGGATATTCCCAGGACAAAATCCTCCGAGGGGCAGTGAACTGGTGAGCTGACCCTGGGAAGAATTAGTGGAACCCTTTAATTAGAGGTTGCCTGCAGTGAGGTGCCTCTGTCCTGCCCCAGCTCCTCTTCATCTGCATTTTCCAAGTCCATGGTAATGAATTCCCATTCCTCTCGGCCATGACCTGAGAATCGATGTTTCGGAGGAGCCCAAGGCTGGGTTTCTTGGGATCTGGTTCTGCTAATGAGCTCCTAGAGCAGCTCCTGACCTTTCCTGCAGCACTCGAGGAGCCTGATTTCCAAAAGGGCCTCAGCACTCCCGCACCAGCAGGGTCAGCCTGGAGCCCATTCCCAGGATTCAGGGTCAGCCTGGAGCCCAGTCCCGGGATTCAGGGTCCCTGCAGGAAGGTGGATGAGCTGCCTGAGCCCGCTGGGTGCCGACGATGCTCTGCTGTTTCCTGGGGGGCGTTTGCCTCCACCCTGCAAAACCTGGGGCAGGGAAGGTGGGAGCGGGGTCCTGCTTTGTCCCGGCTCAGAACCCGCAGGCTCAGCTCCGTTTCTTTTCCCTTTGTGCGGGGTCTCGGATTCTTGGCCGAGGAAGAAGCGTTCCCGAGGCCGTGCCCACCCTCGGCACAGACGAGAGGTCGCAGCCAGGAGCGCTCCTTGCGCAGGTGCATCCAGCGCATCCCCGCCGCCGGCCCCGGGGCCGCCGCGCCGCCTCCTCCTCCTCCT
>WEIT01042045.1:12456-29368 GCA_013389985.1 Dryoscopus gambensis | reverse complement strand
GGGAGGGAGGCGGGAGGGAGGCGGCCGCCAGAGGGGGCCGGGGGCTCGCCCTCGCCTCAGGGCCGGCGCCGGGGCTGCCCCTCTGTCCCGTGTCCTTCACCTCAGGGCTGCCCCTCCATCCTGTCTCCTTCATCTCACGACTGTCTCTCCAGCTCAGCACCCTCACCTCAGCACCCCCTCCTGGCTCTGTCAGCTCAGGGTTTCCCCTCCATCTTGGTCCTTGCCTCAGGGCTGCCCCTCCATGCCATCTCCCTCACCTCCTGGCTGTCCCTCCACCTCAACACTGTCACCTCACAACTGCCCCTTTCGTCTTGGTCCTCGCCTCAAGGTCTCCTCTCCATCCCATGTCCTTCACCTCAGGGCTGCCCGTCCATCCTGGCTGCCTCACATTGGAGCCGCACAGCCCCAGCCCCTGCCCTGCATCCGAGGAAATCTCCACTGAAACAACCCCAGCGAGATCCAAATAAAACACGGCCATTAACGCCCTCCATAACCACCTAACTCAGCAGCAAGAACCCTTTGTCACAGCCAGGATCAAACAGCAACCTGGAGCAAGCAGCTGCTGAGCAAAGCCAGGGAAAGAGGAGCGGGTGAAGCTGCACCCTCAGACCTCGCATTCCCTTTGGAATCACAGCTGAAAATGGGCTTTTAAAACCCCATCCCGCTGTCCCCTTTCCCGGCACATCTCACGCACATCTGCTCCATAGTGCTGCCTCCGAGGATTTACTACGATTTTCCCTTGCTTACTCGCCGTCCAGCCCCCATTTGCTTTTTTGGACCCTGGCAATCCGAGCTTGAGTATTTCAGTTGTCCAGTTGCCAATCAAAATATTTGAAGGAAATGTTTATTTTCTTCTCGAAATCACACCAGCTGCTGCACTAACTGAATAAGCCCATTTAGCTGTAAGAATTTAACCATTGTAAGAGTGAATTGAGTCCCCCAACTACTCCAAAATCTGACCCAATCTATCAGCGGAAATGTCAATGTTTTGGATGGGAGTTTGGGGAAGTGTGGAATGTGTATTAAATAAAAGCCATGTAAAGGTCAAAGCCCTGATTAGTAATGCCACTGTCTCCTCCTTAGGGCTGAGCTGCCCCAGGGACCGCAGAGGCCGGGACACACCCCGTGATTTAATTGTGCAGCTGCAATTTGCACCTTTTGAGGACCCCCAAGTCCCCTCTCATGTGGGGCCAGGATAGAAACAGGCTTTGAAAGCTGCTCAGCCCCTTTCCAGATAAAACATCAGCAGTGACACAGCAGCGCTCTCTCTGCCTCGGAGCCAACGCAGATCCTTCCTTGAGTGGGTGGCGAGGAGATAAATGGCAAAGAGATGCCCCTGATGGGAGCCAAACCTCACTGGGTCATGGTGGCAAGGGCTGGCCATGAGGCGGGAAGGGCTGGTTCGTGAGGCTGCCAACCGCAGAGGTTTCTCTGGGTGTGTTCAGCCACCTCCCTTAAGACCATGCTGGGTTTGGGAGCTGCCTTGGATGGAGTGGAACTGGTCCCTGCACCCTGGCTGGCCCAGGGCTGGTGGATCTGCTCTGAGGTCCCTGGAAGCCTTCGAGGAGATGAGGCAATGGGCCCTGCACATGGTTTTAGGGATTGATGTGCGTCCATCCCAGCGGAGCAGCGAGTGCTTCCACTGCCTCCTAACGCAGGAACACCTCTGCTCTGCCTGGAGGGAGGAAAGGGCAGCAGCAAAAGCAACATCAGTACCTCTTCAGTGCTGCAGGGATACCTAAACAAGCAGCTCACCCTGGGCACATGGCAGAGCACAGCACCGGGGCCTGATGTACAGTGGGACCATCATTATCAGATCATCTGGGGCCAGGCAGCGATGTGTGGAACCTGAGCAGCTCCACAGCACCCCAGATGCCACCCTCTGGTGCCCACCTTAGAGATGTGGGGTGCACGCAGTGGCTGATGAATCCAGTCAGCAACAAACCTGAGCTTGTGTGGGTGTTACACAACAAACCCTCCCAGTGTGTGAGACACACAGAGAATAAAGGGAATTTAAAGGGAACTTGATAGTGTGGCACTCTCCAAGTGTATAGAATATAAAATATCTTCAGCCTGGCCATATATCACTGTTCTAATTCTATGCATATGTGTGCCTTGCAAAATTGTCATGAAAAATCTACCCCAGGGGAAAAAACCCTCCTTTCCTGTCTTACTCCACAATGATTGATGACAGTGTAAACACTAATGATACCTCATGCTTCTGTATATAACACACCAGCATGTGTGTGATGAGTGGGGACAGACATTCCCGCTCTGGATATACCTTGGGCTGCTTTTTCTCTGCTCATTTCTGTCGCACTTGGACCTCCAAGACATCTTTGAGCATTTTTCTGACCCCTGTCCCTCTCCGCTTCCTTCCCCGATCACAACAACTCCATGTGGGAGCACGGAGAGGCAGGTGGCCAGAGAAGGAGAGAACCTCCATGGGAAGGTGCACGAGATGCATCTGATCTGTGAAGCCCCAGCTCATCTCTAGAGAAGGCGCCGCTCTCCTCCCCACCCACGCATGCAGGCACGCTCTCACGCCTCTGTCACGTATGTTAACAAGTTCATTTGTTTCCAAGTCAGAGCCAACTAAAAGAGAAAACGGCCCCTTCCTCCCAGCCCACGTAAAATAGAGCAAAATATATTTTGGGGGAGGAGGGGAGGTGTTGAGAAAAAAAGGAGGGTGTGAACAGCATCCGTTGTTACACGCCCATGGAGCGCTGCTCTGTATCTGATAGAAGCAGCTCACTAACTGGGTGCACGGACTTCCTCTGCAGAGTCTGAAAAAAACCCAAACCCCAAACCAAAACACAACAACACACAGGTCCTTATCACTGCATCGCCAGGCACCACCTCAACGCTGCCAAGCACGTTTGCCGCTCAGTTTGGTGATCCTCCCCGAACACCGTGTGCTGCCGTGCACACACACACGCGGCCCCAAACCCACCCCGGTGAGCAGCACAGACCCAGCTCCCGGGTCCTCTCCCACCCCAAATACGCTGGGCAGCAGCAGAGCAGGGGAATTCCCGGGTGTTCCCAGCTCGGTGATTCATGCACCGCATCCCAACCTCCTCTGCAACCCCTTCCAGGTCCATTGGGATGCTCCAGCTCTCTGGACGCATCCTTCTTAGGACCCTGCTCCTAATTCCGGTGTGGATTTATGCAGAACCAGTTCAGCCCCGTGTCCTGTGCCTGCAGTGTCCTCCAGAGCTTACATTAGCTCCTCTGCCTCGCCGTGTTTACCCCCTCGATGTATTTACACAGAGCAATCAGCTCCGCTCCCCGCCTGCCCTTTGCTAGACTAAACAAGCCCAGCTCTCCCCGCTTCCTCTCCCGGCACAGCCTCGCTCATCCCAGAGCCCTCTGCCCGCATCCCCCTGCCCGGCACATCCCGCAGTCCCCGCATCCCGCGGAGCTAATGAATAACGGTGCTAATTGGAGCGGGTGGGTGGGCTGAGCAGGGACTGCAGGCGCTCCCCTCCGCCCTGCCTGTGCTTTGCTCTTTACCTGCATTCAAAGGGTATTAAAACAAATTAACAAGCCCTGACTACATAAAAGGAAGCTGCTGGATTTACAACCCAGCCTGCAGCTAGACCACCTTGCCTGCCGAGCAGGTTTGGGCCAGGCCACGTCTGCCGTGGGAATCCCACTGCGGAGGGGTGATGGCACAGGGGGCTGCAGCGGCCGAGAGCCCGGCAAGGCAGCGACACCCCGGGCTGGGGGCTCCCCACCCCGCTCTGAGTCTGGCGCTGCGGATCCCAGCACACTGGAAAATCCTGTGTCAAAGGCAGGATGGCATCCCTGAGGCAAATTCCAAGGGACTCCGTGCTGTTCTGGAGGGATGCAGCACCATAAGCTGTGGCTGGAGGATGGCCACACATCTGTGGCACAAACACAGCGGTCACGGGTGCCTGGACTCTGTCCTGGGGGAAGCTCCTGTCCAGCACTGCTCTGTGGTTCATCTGTGACAGTTCCATGCCAAATTCACTGAAGGGACATCACAAATGTAAAGGAGAAGAGCAGAAAAGCAGTTTAAAGATAGACACAGAAGCCTGAAAGCAGGCAGGAAACCCATCTCGAGCGTGTTCCTTCCTTTGAGGCTGAAGCTGAATCCCACAATATGTTCTCTTCCCACTAATGCTTGCCTAGCTTCCTTTGGAAACAATTTAGTCTCTGCCCGTGGTAGAATGTTTTTATCCATTAAGAAACGGATATTTTAAAGAAACCATAAGTCAATCTGGACAGGGATTAGGAAGCAGCAATTCAGTGTATTTGCTGGGCCCATAATTCAGGACTTAACCTCAGAGCAGCCACGTTGCATTTCGGAAACAATAGGGGCACTTGCTGCCTATGCCAAGAGGCTTCTTAAAAGTAATGTAATACTTTAAAAATGTGTATTTAGAAAGAGAAAGAGAGAGAAAGACTTTACTTTAAATGCACAGGGTGAAGTATTCTGCTGATGATAAAAATGTTGCGCTGGCCCGAAGTAATGGATTGGGAATGAAGCTGGTTAAAGCTGAGCAGTTTCCAGATCAGGACATCTGAAGCTCTTCACCAGTGAACAGAGAGTCTCCCAAAAACCATTCAGCAGGCACTAGGGCTAGGAGAGGCTTGCAAAAGGTTCCAGTATTTACTGTTCTCCCTGTGAAATCAAGGGAGTTTGGCTTCTGTGGAGCAAAAAGGAGGAGTGTGCAGGGGGATGTGAAGTGCATCAATCAAGACAGTTTGCTCTGGCACCAAGGAGATCCAATCTAAAATCCCATTGCAATTGTCCTGCTGAGTGCAAGGCCCCTCCATGCTGCTGGACAATGCACACAATTGCTTTTGAGTGGTTGAAGATGTTTCCACCATGGAACTCGAGCTTGGGCGGTCCTGCTCTGCTGCGCTGGGAACAAAATGGCTCAGCCTGAGCCACTGCCGAAATGTGGGCAAGGGAGGACACGGAGAACTGGGGGCTGCTCCTGGGGAGGACGTGTGTCTGTCACCAGCCCAACTCCCCTGAGCCAGGGGGCCCTGAGAAGCCACTGAGGGCAGACAGAAGAAGTGCCTGTAACATCTTGCTTCACTTCTGAGAGCTACTTGATTTTTTTAAGCTAAAAGGCAAAACTCGATTGAAGCAGGCATGCAAGGCTCTGGCTTCATGTGCCCCGTAATAAGGAACCATTTCAAGCCATCCTAATGACAGCTTGGTGTCTCACTGCGGGGATGGCAGAACTGCGATTGCAAAAACTCAGATTTTCCAGACCTCTCTGGAGAAGAATTGGGCCAAATCCTCAGCAGAGGCTCTGCTTGGTTGAAGCCAGGGAAGCAGAGCTGGATGATGGTGGGGTCTGCCTGTCTGACCTGCCCAGCCACCGGGCCAGATTCTCATCACAGCCACAGGGGGTGAACGCAGAGCTACCCTATTTACCCGCCAGAGCAGCGCAAGTGGGAATGAGTTGGTGTGTGCAGGGTTGCCAGTGTCCATCCCATTTGGGGACAGGCATGGGAAGGGATTAAGTCTCTGCCCATCTGAGTGGGGCAAGGCAAGGCCAGAGCCACTGAAATACCCTGAAGCTGGAGAGAGCAGGATCCAACCCACTCGGCCCCAGAGCCGTGCTTCCTCCTCCCGTATTTCCTGGCATGCCCTTCAGAAACCATCGGCTTTCTCTTACCGGGAGGGTTTTGGTTTGAGACCATTTAACCTCAGGATGATCATTTTACATGGGGGCTATTTATAACCTCCAGGGGCTGCTTTACTGAAAGCCTCTGCGAGTGGCTGAGGGCCAGACTCTTCTCCCACTCCCAGCGGCGTCCTTGCCGTGATCTCCACCACAGCCACGGCTTTTGCTCCCAAGGAAGAGAGACTGGACTGGGGCAGAGCAAAGGCATCTCCCAAGAACCCCAATTCTCCCAAAGGAAAACAGTCTCCTGCCTGCCTAAAAACCCAAACTCCACGTGCTGTGTTCAGGGATTTGGGGTGCCGGGATCCCACCGAGGCTGTTTCTGAGCATCCCGGCTCCCAGCATGGCTTTGCCAGGAGCGGATTAGGCAGTTTGTGCAAACTGCTTGGCCAGCAGAACAGGGAGGCCGAGCACCCCCGGCACACGAGCGGAGGGAGCCGGGCACTGGTGGAGGGAAAACCTCCCTGGCCTCTTTTTAATCCCTGCACAGGGATGCTAAAAACATTAACCTTGGGAAGCACCCCCATCAAAGATAGCCAGGGCCGGATGAACCCCAGCCTGCCCCGTCGCCCCTCCCAGCTGGTATCTCGTTCTGCTTTCCACTAATCGGCCTCTCCTGTGTGTTACCCAAGAACGTGCCAAGTCGTGAGAATTACAGGCCTGTTAACTCCCCTGTTATTCTTGGCACAGGCCGGGCTCCACTTGCTCGGGTAAAAATTATGATCTTTGTGAATAAGCCGTGTGTGTGCGAGAGAAAGAGGGGTTTTTAAAATGATGATTATGATTGGTCATAGCCAGAGCTGTGTCAAAAGGACAGGGCTGAGATGAAAATTACTGAGCTGGTCCTGCTCCGAGTTACACTGGTGGGAGCCCACAGTCATTTTAAGACGGCTCCTCCAGCTTGGGAACAAGGGAGCCAAGAGCAGAGCGTGCACAAACCGCCTTTTGCAGCATTCCTGGGACTTCGGATTCACTCCGCAGGAATGATTTCAGAGGCTAATTTTGTGTGTCTCCACTCCTGCTGTCACTTGACATTTGGGAATTTGGCAGGGGCGGTAGTTTGTGGCCAGCTCCATTTTTTTTCTCGTTGAATTTGTGTCATCACCTGATTCTTCGCTCCAAACGACGCTCTTTGGGTTTCTGGCACTGCAGGGGGCTGTGCTAATTTAAAATACGAATCTATTTTTCTTCCCCCAAGAATCTCTTTCTTTATAATGTGGCCAATGGGACCAGCCTAGAAAACTCTTTCTCTCTCTCTTTCTTTTTAAAAAAACCTCAGATGATGATCCTACACAAAATGCCCATGTTCTTCTCATAAACCGTGCTAATATCAGTGAAAATTCCAAGCATGGAGATTTGCATTTCAATGAGAAATAAATTAAATTTTCACTGTAATTTTGGGTTGGGAGGAGCGGCGCAGCTTCTACAGTTCAAGTAACATTTTTAAACATGTTTTTACACCCCAAACCCCCTCTTTGCCAATGACACCAAGCCTTTCAAACAACCACATCCCTTCTGAAAACGCAGCACGAAGGCTTTGGGAGCTTCTTCTGTGAAACCTTCCCAGAAGGGCCACTTATCACCAAAATTCCAAATACACACAGCTTAAATGCTATTCCTTGAAGCCCTGTTAGTATCTCTGCTAATTTCTGAAGGAAAGCAATACCAAGACTAAAAATGCACAGAAAAGGAGCACAGAGAAGGACAGGAGACAGGAGCACAGGAGAATGGTCACTTAATTCATCCTGGTGGCCACCTGCCTGTGCAGAAAGACAGGAGCAGCACAGCAGCTGGATATTTCCAAATGCCTGGCTTAATTTGGGACTGAAATTCTGAGATTAGCAGCCTGATCTCTCTCAGGTACCTCCAGTGGCAATTCCTCTCCCTGTCCTGGCAGCAAGCTGCAGATTCCTGGGGAACGCCCAGGGACTCGGGCGCTTGTTGCCGCTGGCAGAGCTGGGAAGAGCAAAGGCTCTGTGTGTGTGTGTGCCCGTGCAGGTGTGCATCCGTGTGGGGAATTATGCTGGAGCTGGGCGAGGGATCACCACACTTGGCACCCACACAGTGATAAGAAACCGTTGGGATTAGCATGTAAAGCACGGAACACCCTCTCTGGCTGATGCATAACCATAGCGCGGCCGCCTTCATGTCAGAGGAGCTGCTGGGTTCAAAGCGTGCTGCTCTCGTCTCCCTCGCACTCCTGCTGCTCAGCTGTTCCTCAAAACCCAGATCTGCTGGTGCTAAGAGTGACTTAGTGGGTGCAGAAAGGCTTCCAGGGTCAAGAAATCCACACAAACCCCTCCCTGCCTTGTCTTTCAGGCTCCTTAACCAGGGGAGAGCTGGACTCCAGCTCTAAAATACCATCTACAGGGTTGTTCCCACTCAGCACATCAGGGACACGAGGGTTCGGGGGTGACCCTGGGACACCCCGGCAGTTACCTTGGATCGGAGTTTGAGCCTGGGAGCCGAAGTGGCTCGGGGTGCTGAGGGATCCGCGGGGGTTGGGTGTTGTCGGGGTGACTCTCATGGACTGGCGCAGCCGTTCCAGCTCTCCGTAGCGGTCGGTGAAGGGTTTGGCTTGGTCTTCCAGCTTTTGTCTGTGCCCTGGAACGTGATAAAAGAGTCTGGTATCTGATCAGCTCCCCTTTGGCTGCAGCACCCTGGTTACATAGGGAGCCAGCGCGGCCTCTGTCTCTGTGGTTTGCTGTTACTCAGTGGATGGCAGCCCTGGCAAAGAGCGGCTCCAGGGGGAGCTGGACACAGAGTGACCCACAGGGAGGCCTCAGATCATCCAGTAAGTCTCTGGTCAAGGAGCTGGATCAGGATGCCCCTGCCCGAGTGACCAGCCTCCAGCCTCCTCACTGACCCTGAACACGGAGGGGAGACATGCAAGGCAGGAGAAACCATGTTCTGGCAAAGGGGGACTGGGGAACCAGCATACGTTGAATTTTAAGTATTTTCTACAGCATTTGCTCATTGCTTAAAGAATAAGCTCATCTTACTCCAGCCCCCTCCCAGCTCTGCCCACCCAGCGGGGTCAGAGCCAAGTGGGGCTGGAGGAGGCACAGGAGGGCTGGGATCAGCCCTCGCTGGTACCACACCTTGGCCACCTCACTTTGCTTCTCTCTGTTCCTCTTTCCTAGCCATAAAACGGGCAGACAAATCACCCGCCTCCCCCAGGCAGGGCAGCAGCTAATGAGCGTTCCTAGAGCACTCCCAGCTCCTTAGGTAGCAGCTGCTGGCACAGGGCAATAATTATTAAATTTATGCTAATTGTCCCGAGGCGAGAGGCGCATGAAATGCACTTGATACATAACTTTCACATTTTACTGTATTAATCATCGCCAAACGGCTTCACTCTCTCTGGGCCGGATTCCAGTCTCAGTTACACCCGCACAAAGCTGGAGGGGCTCCAGAGGCGCCTCAGCTTTACATCAGTGCGGGGTTCAGACCTCGGCTTCTCCTTGTGCCTTCCCTGCCGCTGCCAGACTGCCCCGCAACACCCCCAGCTCTGCACCTGCCACGAAGGGACCTTCCCGAGCTGGCACCGCCTCATCCCAGCACAACCCCAACGCCCAGGGGCACCGGAGATGTGCGGGCACGCCGGGAGATAGGAGACAGGCTGGGAAGAAACCCTTCTGCAGCACTTCAGAGAGCTGGGCCTTATCAGATCCTACAGCCCGACATCCACCAAGCCAAGCTCAGTTCTTGGTGGCTTTTAAAGAAGAAAAGTAAAGCAAAGCAAAGCGAAGCAAAGCGAAGCAGCGCGTTTAAAAGGCGATAAATACAGGCACCTCTCGCTCGCACCCCTCTGCCCCTCCCCCTCACATCTGCACAGCTCTGTGAGCGCGGTGTCAGTTTATAGCAAAGTCACAGAAAGTCCCCACACTTCCCCCTCTTTAAATCCAGCGTCTGGTATCTCCTGATCTCCCTTTTGCTCGGCTCAGGCTGCTCTTGCCAGGCTGGCTGTGAAGACGCCGCATGGCTGGGATGGGAGGGAAGAGCATCAGCTCCAGAGGGGAATTCACACTCCCAGCTGGGCTCCACGGGTGTGCCACCAACAAACCCCTCCCAGCCACAGTTTCTGAGGGGCTTTGACTCCTCTGTGCCATCTCCTCACCCCAGTGAGCCCCACCAGCCCCTCCAAGCTCTATAATCCCTTCCAGGGACATGAGAGTCCAAACGGGTGGAGAACGTGCTGGCACCAGAGAGTAAAACTTGGTGAGGATGAGCCCAGCAGAAAGCAAAAACCCAGCGGTATTTTGAAAATGTATTTCCCCTGCTGTGTGAAGTAAACCAAGGAAACCTCAAAGCAACACCATAAACGATCTCTTCCCGTGCCTGTGTGTCCCCAGACCTCAGGCACCTCTGCATTATCCAGGGCCTTTGGAGTCGGGAACAGCATCTGTCACATGTTGCTTTCCCCAGGGGAAAAGTGTGTGCACTGAGGTGTCTTGTTTTAGCCCACATTTTATTATTTCACTATACATTTAAGCACAGAAGAAGAAAAGTAGGGTTATATTTCACCTTTAGCTGGTTTTTTTGGCCAGAGCTTCGCAGGAAAGCCAAAAGGACTTCAAAGACCCAGAAATCTAATGGAAATTAAATTCCCTTCCTCTATCTCAGCACAAACCCTATCCTGTGGTGGTATCGGGCATGTGACGGGGAAAATCCTGAAAAAATATATCAAGTGATCTCTGTGCTGATAATGTTTTCAGAGATTATTCAGCCGTGCAACCCAACCGAGGGCTTCATGTGGCTGTGTCATGCTGCACTGTGGTTGCTCTGGTCCCTGTGCTGTCTGAACGTGGGCACAGCCCCGTGGGCTTTATCAACACCCTCTACAAGGGGCTGGTTTGTGGGGACACCCAGCAATTACCAGCAAAAGCCCCAAACCCCTGAAACTGTCCTGCTGAAAAGAAAGTGGAAAACGTGATGCAAATGTAAGTCAGGGCAAACACAGGGGTGGTGGGATCAGGGCTCTTCCCAGCTCTCCTAGACCCTCTCCAACCTGTGTCCCACCCTGTCCCCACGTGTGGGACCTGGCAGCCCCAAACCCTATGAAACAAGGCAGAGAATGAGTTAAAAACCACCAGCTTGGCCTGCCAGCCCTCTTTAGCTCAGGCTGTCTCCCCAGGACTTCCTGCCGCTTGTCACTTAGGGCTGGGGACGTCAGACTTTGTCACGCAAGAGAGAATCGCTGTTAATGGGTTTCTTTCATCAGAACAACCTGAGCTTTTTAATTTCTGCAGCGGTTGGCTTCATTAAAAGCCCTTCCCCATCTGCCCACAGCTGTCACGGAGAGGAAACCAGTGAACAATAGCTCATACCTTAGAGAACAGGAAGGTGGTTTCTACCTTCACCCGAGCACTGACTCAAAGCCTCCCGAAGCCAGTGGGCGGATTTTCACTCAACTTCAAACAGCCCCAGCCCTCATCCCAAGAAATCTGTCTGAGAAGCCTTAATCACCCCAACCTGCGAATTTTGGGGCACAAAAGCTGCTGCTGGGGTTGGAGGCTCTGCACTGCATTTCCAGCTGGGCCAGCACTGGCTTGCAGGTCAATATTTATGGAAACAGCAGAGCTCATGACGATCAAATGGTGGCAGCTCCTGACCTTGGGCGCTCCTTGTCAACAGCGCCAGGGTTTTAACGCTGGATCGGGTTTCGGAATCGGTTAACTCCAGTATTGAACATGACATGATGTAAACATTGACAGATCACCTACGATCCTGATGTAATAACAAGATCTGTATCAGCACATCAAACAAACGATCCCATTGAACACTTCCCAGCTGGAAGAGCCGACGTGAATTTGACACTTTAGGCCAGTAATAAGAAGCATACTGGAAGTTTTGGGTGTTTCCTTGGAATGCAGACAGCAAAGCAGTGTGTGCCACACGAGCTCAGGCCCTCATGATTTAGAGACATGCTTTCTGCATTAAAATATTTCAAAGACCAAACAGAGACTGCTCTTCCTTCTAGGAGTGTGCAACCTGATGTGGCTTCCCAAGCCAGGACCCACATGGGGTTTCCAGGCAGAGGAAGGGGGAGTTCCACAGTGCTCACCAAAAGCAGCTGATTTCCCCAGATTATTCAGATGCACAATATAAGGCTGATGATAGGTAGAAAGGATCTCCAGGAACTTCATGGCTCGAGTGACACCAAAATCCCACAGCTGAGAGATTTGATTCAAAAAAAGCCTCCCTGGGGTGAGTGGGAGCCCCGGTCCCCTGATTTCTGTGGGGATGGAGTAAGATGAGAGCCAAGGAGCTGCACAGCCTCCTCCCACCCCTGCTGGGCTCAGAGCTGGGTGTCACATTCATCCCCAGCCCCTGGCTCAGCCCCGTGCTGCCGGGGGCTGAGAGAGCAGATGTTGGGAAGTGGCTTGGCCCTCCCCGGGAGCCTGGCTGTGGAATGCTGGCGGCAAGCTGGAGCGGAGGAAACGCCGAGGGACGTTCATGGACACACACACACTGCAGATCATTGCCCCAGCCCCAGGCAGGAGGAGACGAGAGCCAGGAGAGGGTGGCACGGGCGGGCACAGCAGCTTGAGCCACGCTCAGCAGCCTTCAAAGCATCCAAGCATCCCCCTGGCATTCCACTATCCCCCCACCAAGGCTCTGCCCAAATATTCCCAGCCTAACTCCAGGGCTGAGCCGAGCTCACCAGGAGCAGCCCCTGCACACAAAGCCATGGCTTAGTCTCTACACGTCTGTGAGAAGGGACCACAAGAAAGCAATCAGCAGTGGATAAAACTCCGTCTCAATGTGCAAAACACCTTTCAAATCCCTCCCGTAGCCCTGGAAATAGGTACTTCAGAGAGACACGCCAGTCCTCTGCAGAGGCTGCAGTTTTTTCCCAGTCTGAGTCTCGGCTAGACTATCAAGTCCCAGCATGTGCTCCAGAAAGAAGCCACATGTGAAACTCCTGTGTTATGGGAACAGCAGGCCTGTCCCTTGCAGCAGATGCTGGGCTGGTTTCATCTCCACACACCTCTAACACGGGGCGAGAGCATCGCTCGGGTTCTCCCTGGAATCCCACCTCCAGCTCCAGACCCGCCAGGAAATTCCCAGCCAGGAAGAATTCGGTGGAGCCCTGCTGCCAGGGAAGGAGGGAGGGGAGGACAGTGCAGAGCAGGGAGCTGCGAGGGAGCTGGAAGGGACTCAAAGATGACGCAGGATGACGGAGGTGCCCTCCGAGCCCCGGTGAGCGCCAACCCCACTGCTAAAATCAGAGCCCAGGAGTTCACAGGAGGGAGCAGAAGGCAAATGTTGGGAGGCACCGTCCCTTGTGCTGCCGAACAAAGTCAGGCACAGATAACTCATTATTCACATGTTTGAAGTTGGCCTGCTTACGCCATTTGGAAGGAGAATCAGTCACGGCCGGGCTTTGCTTTGGTTTCCTCTGGCTTTCGTGAGACACTGCTGCTACTGTGTTTCTGCAGCTCACTAGAAAGGGGAGTGTGGCGCAATGCGCCCCGGCTCGCATGTCCTGGCACAGCGTTTACACCAACAACCAAAGGAAAATAATATTTAAAGGGGTGGGGGAGAGAATTAGGAGGGGAAAAAAAAGAAAAAAGGGAAAAAAAAGACTGCTAATTTATAAAGCTTTTTTAGCTGGTGGTGGTCTGAGATGAATTGGCTGCCTCTAAAAGGATGAAAATAAATATCCCTCTTTTTGAAGGAAATAGGCTGGCTCCGGGCCAGCTGGCAGGAAGCACAGAGATATGTTGCATTTACAGTAGGTTTTTTAGTGTCTGAAGCTCCAGCAGCGGGAGAGATGTTCGTTCTGGGCAGGCTGGTCTTGATTAGGAGGCTTTGGGAGCCCCTGATCTCCTCTCACTCCTGGCTTAGTGCTGAGACTTCGCCTCTGCCTCTCTCCCTGCCCACTCTGTGCCCACCCTGGCAAGTCTCTGATAAACCCTGCCAGGGCCTTTGACTGCGCTGAGAGACCCCAAAACTGAGCCCTCTGGAAGGAAAACAAAGCAGGGCATTAATTCACACATTTCAACAGAAATCCAGAGTAGTGCTTCCAAAAGCTCCAGGGACACGGGAGCTGTGGCCCATTCCCAAATCAAAGGGAACAGCACACCCGAATTTCCACGCAACTGTGGCTCAGATGCCTGAAGGACTCGGGCTCCCCATTCCCAGGGTTTCAAGAGTCTTTCTGGATTTGCAAAAATATTTAAAGCCCTTTGGAACGCAGGGAAAGCTGGGGGCATTCTCAGCAGTGGGTCAAATTCAGCAGGTTTAAGCATTCAGCCCACTCGTGCCTTGCTGAAAACCCCCACCAGTGCTTTCCTGCCTTTTTCCACGCGTAAGAAATCTGAAAATCTGCCCCTGAGACTGTGGAGCGAACAGGGTGGGGGTTAAAAGTTGTGATTTACAGATGTGAAAGCTGCAGCCCGGGTGTCACAGAGCAGCAGGTGGGTGCACATCTGCGGGAAATCGGGCAGCTTTCAGAACAGGGTGCAAAAACCACCAGCCCCGACGGCCTCTCTGCAGTCACTCACCATTCCAGGAAGGCAAAATTCACTTATGGGCTGTGATCTGCTTCTCATGGAATCGGGCAAACTCCCTGATTCCAAGATTCCCCTGCTGGCTGCTGGGGAGGAAGCAGACAGATCTCAAGGACATCCAGCAGGTATTGCCTCAGCCCCGGCTGAGATCAGATTTTCAGATTCCATAGATCCATGGAGAGATGCCAGTCCTGGTGAACTCCTGCTGCTATCTAACAACCTGGAGTGGGATGTACCAGTAGGGCTGGTTCCTCCCAGTTCCCAACCTGTTCCATTAGGGCAAGCACATCAAATTCCTTGGGGTGACACTGGTTGAGGACACCCTGCCTGGGATGGGGAGGACCCGCTGCTGGGCTCAGCCCTGTGCAAGGAATGTGCCGTGGTTCAGCTGATGGAGCTGAGATGTCCCTGGCGCTGCGGGGAGGGAGCAGCACTCTGCCAGCCCGGCCTGTCCCGTCGGGAGCAGACCCAAACTTTCCCAAGGGCTGAGGCTGCTGAGCGCTGCTGTTCCCCTTTGCCGCGGGACAGAGCTGGAGCCGAGCCCCGGCGTTTGGATACTGATACCCTCGATCCCAGGACTGAGCTCCAAGCTCCATCTCCAGAGCCTGGCTGGAATTATCCTGCTAGATAAGTACAGCTCCTGCCGAGCTTTGCACTGGAAGGAGGAGCCCCAGAGCGATGGCACCTGCACAGCACCCGCGTCCTCCCTGCAGCGCTGCTCCCCAGAGCCACGGGAGCAGAGCTGAGCTCGGGAAAAGGGGCTGCCTGCTCCCACACCTGCTGTGGGCATGGGAAACTGCCGAGCACAGAGGCTCCCGTCCTGCTGCCATCGTCCCCAGAGGCTGGGAAGGGCACCAGGGACACTCCCTGCTCGCTGCGTTCCTCTTCTTCCTCCCCTCTCTGCCCCCTCCCACCACAGCGCGCAGAGACACTGGAAAGAGTAAGAGAAAATAATGCAAACTCATGTCTGAGCCCCTTCCGCTGCAGGAGGTGATTGATCTCGGGCTGGCTGCAGGACAGGTGACTCCAGCAGCGGAAGAGAAGGGTCTTAGGAACCAAATTTCATCTCACTCTGAGTCAAATCCTCTTCCTCCCTCTGCCACATCATTAAAGTGATTGGTTGCACCGATAAGTCCTTTTGGGAGGGAGAAACAAGATGTGTCCTGCCTGACATCTGATGTGATCTTGTGGTTTCGTTTGATAGTTCTGGTCCTTTAGCTGTTGTCTTCCTTGAAACGAAACTTGCCTTTTAGGTCTGGCTATTTTTTCCCCCCCCTCTCTTTTCTAATCAGCGACCCTTCGCTCTGTCCTTCCGAGCTCCCAAATCCTGCCCGACGGAGCTGGGGCCACGCTGCATTAACAACCCTGCAAACCCTCCCTGGCAGCCTCCTCCACATCCCCTGCTGCCTGCCAGGGCTCACAGACAGGTAAACTGAGGCACGGGGCAAAATCCTGCTCCTCTGGGAAGGAGCAAAGCTCACCAACGGCCTTGCTGTGATGCTCACAAAAATTCCTTTTTGTGCATCCTGCACCTGCATCCCACCCCAGCCCACTCCTCCTCCTGCACAGCTCCCTTTGGATCACGCCACTGGACCCAGCAGGAATTTCTTTTGCTGTATTTGAATTTCTTCTGCTGTGTATTTGAACAGCCCCTGGCACAACCCGACACAGAGCACCACCAACATCCTGGAAAAAACCTCCCATGCAACTTAATCCCCCAAACATCCCTAGGTGACCACCAGCTCCCACCTGAAAACCCTTTTGCTCAGTTTAATCTCTCCCAAATACTTTATCAGTGCCCATTTCTCCGATTCGGAGTTATTCCCAAAGCCACCCCAGGGCCAGGTTTGCCTCTTCCACCCCAGCCCAGAACCGTGCCCTGGGGTTTTCCCAAAGCTTTCAAAAGCAGGACGTGTTGCAACCAATTCCAACAAAGATTCCTTTGTAGCACGCAAGTAAAAATAATTTCCCTGCTCCGACTCCCAATACTGCAGCACTTAGAAAATATTGGCGTTTTCAAATGAAATGATTTTGAAGTTATTATGCAGCAGGCGATTGGAAAAGAGAGGTGGAATTTACTGCACGTGGCAAATCAAATAACGAGAGGAGTGGATTTACTGGAGCCCAGACACTTTCAGCTGCTCCATTATTCCTTTTGAGGCCGGATTACAGCCTCGAGCTGCAGCACCAAAGGCCTTGGTGATGCAAACCCAGCGCTTGGAGCACTGTCAGGCAACTTCCATCCCTGCTCTGCTCTCCGCAGGGAATTCTCCGCACCCTGGTGTCCCCTGGGACATCCCCGTGTCCCACCGAGGGGCAGCAGGCCCCCCCTGGGGCTGGGGGTTTTGTCCCTGAGGGGTTTTTATCCACCCCCAGGAGCTGAGCCCGATTCCCCCCTGCAGGATTGGCCCCGGGAGAGGTAACAGGGATGGGAATGGGAGGAGGAGGAGGAGGTGTGCCAGAACTGCCTTCCCTGCGTGTATGGACCGTGGCCCCACCACCCCAGCGCATCCCAAAGGGGGCAAATTTCCCCGCTGGGATCAAAACACAGCGAGAGATGGGAATACAGAGAGAGAGAAACCTCCTGTGCAGCAAGCGCCGATCTGCAGGGGCTCCTGCAGGAACGGGGGAGCCCCGAGCCTCCCCAAAGGCTCCTGAACAAACTGGGGAGCCCCGAGCCTCCCCCAAAGGCTCCTGAACAAACTGGGGAGCCCCGAGCCTCCC
>WEIT01042044.1:0-20955 GCA_013389985.1 Dryoscopus gambensis | reverse complement strand
TATGTGACCCAGTGTAGCCCCGTATCTCGAAAAGCTTTGCACATAGGAAAAGGGTGAACTAGGTCCAGGTTCATCTTTTAAATGTTACTATTTTCTACAGTCAGCCAATTTGCCAAGGAAACACAAGAACAGAACGTGATCTCTGAGAACTGGGTTTATACAATTTCAGACATTACATTATTCCCTTTACAGTTTTACATGGTGAAGTTTCTACCCACCCATGATGTTAGAAAAGCTGTCATGAGTGTAACTAAAGAGTTTGAATGGCGGAGCTGCGCAGAGAAGTTTCCTTGCTCCCAGCTCTCTGGTGTACTGCGAGCTTTGTGGTCCGAGTGTCAACACCAAATAAATATCTTTTATTCGAAAAGAGAAATAAATACAAAAAAGAAATAAAAAGAGAAGAGGCTAAACAGGGAGATACACTGTCTTTGGCAAAGAGAAATGCACCATTTGCTTGTCAGCTGGGAAATACTGCTGAGTTTTTAACAGTTCATCCAAGCCAATTAAAGTCAATAGAAACACCCCCAATCACTTTCACATGCTTTGCATCAGTCCTTTATAAGTTATGAATTTTTCCATAGGCTAAACTTACATACAACCAGACCTAGACAAAATCCATCTACCGCCATCTCTATGAAGAAAAATCTGTGATTGGAAAATTTCCTGGAACTGTCACCTTTCTGCCCTCCTTGGTGTTTCTTTGAGAGATCAATAGCATTCCCCTTTACCCAGAAGATTTTGCCCTAATCCTTTTCTTGCTATTTTGCTTCGGACATCATCTACCCAGAAAATCTATAGTCTGAGTAGGACTAATATTATTTTATAAACCACTTCACACTGGTTAGGATTGCTAATCCCCAGTTTAGTGTCTCTTGATACCTCAGACCTGCAAATCAACCTTGGAATGAGGAAACTGAAGGCTTCTTGGAAATAGTGTAAATTGCCCAGATTTAGGGGCAGCAAACTGTTAAAGACCTACTCCCACATTTTCTCTTTCTTTTTTTGTTGTGATCTGCTGTGCAGCAATGGATCAGAAAGTATATCTTTTCTCCTTAGTCTGTGCCTTTAACTTTTTTCTTTTCCTGCTGGCATCCAGCCTAATCCTTCTACTTCTTCAGTCAGACACAGAAAATGCCATAATTCAATGTTTTCCTTCCTTCATGCTGTGTAGCTTTGGTATTGTTGAGTGAAATTACATTGTAGAGTAATGTGGAATAGAGCATTATATTGGAAAGTGCTTTTTAAAAATAAGACTTTGTGCAGTAAAAAGTACTGCTACATGGCAGATAGCTCGTGGTAATGATGATGATAGGAATCATAAACATAAAGGAGGAGGAGAGAAAAACAAGGTAAGCAAAAATTAGCTCACAGAATTGAAAGCCTGCCTAGTCTAGTACGAGCCACCCAAATGTAAAATTGCAACAGAAATTACCATTGTGAAGATTGTTTTTTAATTAGCAACAAACACATTAATTGTCGTGATGTATCTGCTTATCTCTCAACAAAATACGTAAAACATAAATTCTATTCATCTTTCTCATCTTAACTGATTTTTTTGATTGCATAAATAAGCCACCTCCTAATTAATTTTAATTATGTTAATAAATAGCTATTAGACTACACTGAAGCTATTTGTTAGCCACAGCAGATATATTATTTAGGGATTGTAATAACCCTAAGCATTCTCATTATTATCAATCTGATAATACTGATAATAAGACACAGATCTGCAGAGAGATGAATGCAGCTTCTAAAAAACCTGAAAGCCTGTAAATGCTAGAGTTGCCTGAGGTGTTGTAGATCTACAGTGAAGCCAACCTCTCTGCCCAGTCAACTGAAAGTTACTTTTGTGATTAAGAAAGGATAACTTCTCACTGCACTCCAGTAAAACTGTCCACTAGAAGAGGAATGTAAAATTATTAGAAAACTGTTTTCAGAGGGACTGAAACTCTTACAGTAAAACCTAGGCTCTCGAAAAATGGGATTCCAAGAAGGGATGTTGTTCTCTGCTGCTGTTTAATTTGTATTTATCAAATACTGTCCTTCCAAGAATGTACTTCACATCTCCTGGTATTCAACAGAGTAAGAATCTGAGATGGGACTCCTTCACTCCTCCCACTCAAATTATGTTATAAAATGAGAGATGCAGAAGCAGATTCTTTTATCAAATGGCCATACGACACATAAAGCAGTGGATTTCAGTCCTTGCTCCAGTTTACTTATTGGTTCAGTTTGTTTTCCTTTTTCCTGCCCCATCTATTTTGAACATGGTTAAAAAGAGAAATCACACTTTGCTGAAAGAGTCAGGGAGAGGTGATTTGGGAGACGATGCCTCATGCTCAGGAAAGTCAGCAGACAAAGCTTTTTCCAGTGATAGACAATGGTTCCAACACCTCCTCCACAACACAGTCAGAAAATTAGCGCAGGGAAGCTAACACTCCGCAGCTTAAGACGTAGGATAGGTGTGAGACAGAACACAATTTATCTAAAAGTGGGATGAGTGGAGGTGTTCAATAGGAGGCAGGAAAGGTCAAGAAATCTGAGATGGAAATCTTGATTGAAGGATGCAATGTGTAGGGAGTAGATGAGAGAGGAGAAGGGTAGGGGGTGGTGAGAGGAGGTAAGAAGTAATCTTCATGCAGTAAAATAAATGCAAGCAAAAATCAGAGGTTTTCTTGTATTCAGGGCCATTCTATTTTTAGGGACCACTGTATTTAATAGAAAATGCAATTTGAGGTATAAATTCTCCTTCATCCTTTTGAAATCTTTCTCTCTGTAGATATTGAATTCCTCTCACAATAACTGGCAGGCTTCTGTTCCTGCACAGGGAATTTGTATGAGAGCTTCATCTGTCAGCTGATATATTTGGGGATAAGATAAGGTCAGAGTAGGAAGAGAAAAGGAGGATTTCATATACTGAATAAGAAATGCAAACAAAGATTTAGAAACAACAAAATTACTTCAGAAGTTATTGCAGGCACATTTGGTAATGTGTATACGTGGAAAGTAAATATTGCATTATATTAGAGTGAGAAAGTTCAGCATGTCATTTGCAGTAGGAAGTATTTCCAGAGATGATCAAAGGAATAAAACAATTAACAGAAATTCTGAAAGATTTGTTGAATTTCTCAGAGTTGTAGTCTCACAGGTGAAATTCTCTTAGTCTAAAAAGCAGAGGCTTAGGGTAGGAAATTGCATTGCCTGTACAGATATTTACAGAGCTATTGCATTGCAGATTCTTGCATGTTCCTTTCCCATCTTCCCATTTCCTTGCTCCCTCCCTTCCTCCCCTTATCTATATATTTTGACTATGCTAGGATTAGGATATGAGTTTAATATAATATATGCTTACATTATCTCCAGTACATTAGGATCCTTCTCTAAATAAGGCCTCTAATCTTCATTCCTACTTATTCCACGTGACAAAAACCCTGCAGGTGTTACACTGTGAAGGTGGCAGGAGGGGAGGGAGGGAGGGGAGTGGTGTGTGTGTGTCACAGATCACAGCACAGTAACTCTTTGCTGCGAATGCTCCTCTGCCAGGATCAATGATGTACCTGCACAGCCTCATGTGACTATTCAGCAGCTGATGAATGTACACTGGGCCTCCTCCAAGCACCTTATAATTGAACTGGAGCAAATGTGCACAAAGATATCCCACTGCTTAACGAACTGAAGCCCTGCTGGTTAGTACAAGTATCACTATGCTAACTTTCCTCCTTGGCTGATTTTAATCTTCTGGCTCCATCACATAGTTAATTGTTTCTCATTTATCCATATTAGTGGAAGATCATATGAAATTCATGTAAATTAGGCTGTGAGAGCCTCATTTACTACATTTACAGAAAACTTGGAGAGAGATTTTTGTCAATAGAACAGGTTCTTAACCGGTGGCCTGGTTTTGATCAAGACCTGCTTGGTGTGGTGAGTTCTATACGGTATGAGGTATAACAACCAGGTCCTGCACTTGGGTCACAACAACCCCAGGCAGTGCTCCAGGCTGGGGACAGAGTGGTTGGAAAGCTGCTCCAGAGTGGTTGGAAAAGGACCTGGGAGTGCTGGTCGACAGTGGCTGAACATGAGCCAGCTGTGCCCAGGTGGCCAAGAAGTTGAATGGCACCTGGCCTGTACCAGCAATGGTGTGGCTGCAGGACCAGGGCAGTGACTGTCGCCTGTGCTGGGCACTGGTGTGGGCACATCTTGCACCCTGTGTTCAGTTTTGGGCTTCTCAACACAGGAAAGATATTGAGGGGCTGGAGTGTGTCCAGAGAAGGGCAACAGAGCTGGGGAAGGGTCTGGAGCACAAGTCTGATGAGCAGCAGCTGAGGGAGCTGGCAATAAAGGAGTTTCAGAGGAGACCTGAAAGGAGTTTGTAGCAAGAAGGGGTCGATATCTTATACTGGCCAACAAACAGCAGGACGGGAGGACATGGCCTCAAGTTGCACCAGGGGAAGTTTAGATGGGATACTAAGGAAAATGTCTTCACTGAAGAGGTGTTCAGGCATTAGAACAGGCTGCTCAGGGAAGTGGTGCAATCGCTGTCCCTGAAAGTGTTCAAAAAGACACACAGAGGTGGTGCTTGGGGATATGGTTTGGTGGTGGGCCTGGCAGTGCTGAGTTAATGACTGGACTTAGTTCTAAACCCTGTGATCCTGTGTGCCCGTGGTACAGGTTCAGGGGTGCTGCTCTGCTGCAGGTGTGCTGGTGGCAGTAGGAAAATTTCCCTAGGACATTTGAGGATATTGACTGTAGCTTGCATTTACCTACTCCTTCCTCTCCTGAATGCGACTGTCTTGAAAAGCAATATTTTTTCAGAGACTGAATCTGTTATCCTTGCCTGGAAAACCCTCTGGAATACAAGAAGGACATTGCTCTTTGTGGTAGGTTTCATTTCTGAACCTCCTTCCACATATTACAGATGAACTTCTGCTCCTGTGGGGAACTGTGTAGTAACTAAAATTGAAAAAACACCCCCAAACCTTGACAGAGCCTTTGGAGTAAATGTCTTTACTTTTTAAGCATGATACCAGGAACTCTGGTCTAAATTTGCTAGTGTAAAATTGCAACCAAGGTCAAAATTATATTTCTCTCTGTGTTTGGGCTTTGGAGGGTAGGTAACTTGGGATTTGCTTGGTTTTGTTGTTTTGGTTTTGGCTGGGGTTTTTTTGTTTGATTCATTTAGTTTGGTTTTCTTGAATACATTTGATGCTCTGCTGCCCTTTGTCTTGTAATTTTCCTACTCTGAGTTGCCTTGTAATTTTCTTACTGTGAGTTTGTGCAGCATACTGGTGATGCATTAGTCCTAGGGTTTGAAATTATTTATTTTTTCCCACTTTTACTATAAACAGATTAAATATTTATACACAGATAGCGAGGAATCGATCCCTTTGATCTTAGATCTTCCTCTTTTTTTTAATGAGATGAACCTTGTGTGCTGTGAAGCCATTTCATTTTTGCAAAGTGTAATGAAGTATTACATAAAGGATTAGCATTTTGCACCTACTTTACATAGCATGGTGATAAAGAATCAGCAGCCCTTTGCCTTGTGGTGTGTATAATCATGCAGTGCCTATTTCTTAGCTGTCTAAAAATGTCCACTTAGCTTCTGTTTTTCAGGACTGACTAGTTCTGCATAATTTCTGCATTTAGGAAGTCAAGCTATGAATCCCTCTCAAAGAAGCCCAGTGCTGTGTATTAAATAGATATATAAAGTTATTTCTTGCTTTTGTGATCGTGGCCTCTCTGAACACTGACTGGGAACTGAAAACTTGTAGGAGGAATTCATCTTGGCGTACGGATACCATGGGATGTCAGCATCACCTCCATCGTGAGAATGTTTGTTTTGTGGGATGGTTTGGACCAGAGGACTGTGGCAGTTCTCTCAGTCCCCATTCCTAGGGGTCTTCAGAAAGGGCAAATGACTGGTTTCCAGGAGTTTCCAGCTCACATGTGGTCAGATGTGCCTTGCCACCGTGCCCAGTGTGCTTCAGCCACAGGCAGAGGCTGGAAAAGTTTAATCTTTTGACAAAAGGAGCAGGGTAGTGGGACTGGGATCCTAGTCTCAATCCTGTATTTCTTCTAAGAGAGTTGTGCACACCATGATTCCTCAGCCATGGTGTTCTCACCTTGCTCTGTACGACACGTCTGTAGGAAAGCACAAATTGGGATACATTGTGCAAGAACACCATTCTTTTCTGGGTGAAAGGCTTGACTTCTCAGGAATGTTTTGTCCTTATTGCTTATAATAGGAATGTATCTTTCTAAGCTAGGAATGTACTACCTTTTCCATCATCCTGGTTTGAAAATGTAAAGCCACTTTGAAAAACAGTTGATCTTTGCTGATTTTAAGGCTCCCAGAAAAATCTGGAAATCTGAGGTATTGATTGCAGGCGCCCAGGGTCTGGTAGGGTCTGTGAGGGGTGACCATGGTTCATCTGTAACCACACTGCAGTAGGAGAAAAGCGTGAGGATGAAGGAACTGCAGATAGGAGTTGTCATGGACTGACCACAGCCTTATAGCCAAGTCTATTGCAAAGACAAGCTTTTTAATCTTATTTTTCTCCTCCCTGTCTTTTGAGGAGGGGGAGTGAGAAAGCAGCTGGGTGGTTTGGCAGCCAGATAAAGTGAACTCACCACAAGATAGATGTCTTGGAAACACCTTTATGCACCCCAGTTGCATGATAATGCAGCTCTTTTCTGCTATCCTCTCTATTCCTGTGCTTCAGTGGTATCAAACTGTCCAAAAGACGTGGAAATTATTTGCATATGGTCTTGGTTGTTTGAGGGGAAAAGGAGGGCTTCAGTGTGAAATCTAGATGAGATAATTACTACATATGTGAAAATGTTAATACATAAGTTCTTCCAGATCCAATGAATCACTCCCTAAACTGTTCCTTTTTTGCTATTTTTGCTAAGGAAATGTTGCCTGTCTAGAATTTATCTCTCTTTGTTCTTCTTTCAGTCAATATATGCTTTGTGCTGATGCAGACAGACAGGACATAATGTACCTAACAAGATAGGAAAAATCCTGACATTGTCATTGTATAAATTCATGGTACAGGACAAAAATGTTCTAATTATAGTAGGAAAATGCTAAACAGTTATCTCAAAAAACCCAACCCAAAACCTGGTGATTTCCTGTTTCACAACATAAGGTTTGTGAGCACACTCAGTAATTTGCATGTGCCTACAAAAATCTGTACTAACTTATTATATTTTTTTGTACTGACTTATATTTATTTTTTATTAGCATATATGCTAATGAATGTAGCAAAAGAGCCTGATCTTCAGTGACTTTGTATCAGTAAGAGGCTGGTCTCAAACGAGGTGAATATCAGATTCCACATGTGGTAGACTATAAAGAAATGAAGGTAATCAAGCAAAACAGGGATCTCTTGCACATCCAAAGCCCATAATGAGAACACTACAAAAGGCTGGGAAAGTAGAAGGGAAGCAACCTAATGCCTTTGATCATTATTCTTATTTTAAGTGCAGCATTTAACTAACTCAAGACTGCAATTCTTTTTGTGAAGTGTAAGATAAAGAGTTAAAAAAATTCTGCAGAATTCAGACCCAGCCAGACTAGATTATTGTGTATATTTTGGTGTACGTTTTAAAGTAGATATCCTCAGATTTTGCGAACACATTAATTCTATTCTTCTCATGTCAGGTATAAGCTACTTTTTGGGCTGTGTCTCCCTCCAGAGGCATTTTTATGAGAATGTGTGCCTATTTTTTGATTTTATGAAGCTGAAGGAAAAATGGAAAATTATGCCTAGTTTACAGTGTAAGAGGCAATTATTTATCCAGCATAATATTTTATTTTGTTGAGCTCACTCTCAGAATGAAACAGGCAGTTCTAGAGGTCACAGTTACTGTCATGACACCTTGCTGGGACAGCAAATATCAGTATCAGTGATACTGAATATCAATAATACTGCACAAATCTGCAGGTAGCAAAACTGAAGTTTAGCTGTACATAATTAAAATCAAAGTCATAGTGGGGAGGAATGTTGTCCTTTCATGAAAGTCCCTTCCAGTTAAGTACTGCAGTGATTTTTACTCTTGCTCTTCCAGACATATATTTCTGTGTACTGAATGCAAACACAACCTAATACATTTTTAGGGTTCCTTATTCCTCTGAAGAAGGGTAGAAACCTTAGTTTCTTCCTAATCCGAAGGAAAGGAAAAAACGAGGAAATGAGGGCACAGACCAATATGCAGTCTGAAGATGTATAACTGACCCTGATCTCATGCCTAGAGATTTTCAAGTACTTGTACAAAATGCTTCCTCTAGCTGCCTGAAGCTCATTCCTTACTTTTACACAACCCATTAAAAGGCCATACTGTTGACTACTCTTGCCCTTCATAGAGAATGCCCTTTGCTCAGTTTGCTTGTTCACTAGCCAATCCTTGCACATGTTGAGGAAGATATCTCCCTTTTATGTCTTAAATAGCTTTCTCTGACTCTTGGTATGGTTTATTTTCTTTGTGTTTCTGTGACAACATCATCTAAACCATAAAAACTAGTTCCATGACTTTACTTATTCCAGATCAAGGGGAAAAAACCCAACAAAACCCAACAAATAAAACCCAGCCAACCAAAAAAACCCAAAACAAACCCCGCACCACATTTTTGCTTGAAACACCAATCTTTGTTCCACCCAGAGTGATCAGCTGGCCTCCAAAGCCCCTTCAAGGATTGTTTTCCTGTTCTGTGCCTAGGATTGGACTTCATAAAACAAATAACCTGGAAATTCCTCACCTAATTTAAAGAAAGCTCAGACTCAGTGTGGGATGTGCTTAACTGTGTTTCATGTGAGAGCTAGAAGCTGTGCATGAACACACACCACCCAGAGAAATGCCTGAGTTCTCCCTGTAGCACAAACTCACCGTGTGTCACCTTGTGTAAATTGCATAATCTCTCTGTCTCTTCAGTACCTGACTTTTAAATCAAGCAACCACAGACTGGCAAAAGAGTATTAGGGGATCTCCATTTCAGAAGTAGGGTACAGCCTAACTTGGAGAAGGAAAAAAGTGTCTGTTCAACAAGAAGACTGCCCACAACACACACCTCTGCTCCCAGAGCAATGGCACCACACAACGAAAGAGACTGCAAAGAAAGGACTAGTATAGGTTATCCTGATAAAGATAAGCAGGCTAGTGAGCCCTGCAGCTAAATGGCATGGTTCCAAATAAGAAAAGAAGAAGATAAATGGTGGTGGAATGTGTCTAAGTGGTTCAGACATAAACACTGATTTGGGTTTGAAGAGGCTGCTGTTTCCAGGCCCCGTGATGAGTGTTTTCTGCTACTGAGAATTCATCCTATCTACTACTATTGCACATCCCGTCTAGTGTTAATGAACTTCAATTAACTCCTGGAAATACAAATAGGTACATCTGTTTTATATTTATTAGTATGTTCACTTTCTAAAATGTCCACCTCTGATTATGAAAAAAAAGGCAGAGATTTTTGAATGCATCTCTTAGACTCAGTAATTTAGTTATATTTTTTCCTTCAGCAAATGGTCAGAAAATCATCGTTTTCAGCTGAAATTGTATGTAAAAGCCTAGGGCAACATGCTCCTATGCACACACTGCTTGGGCATAGAGACTGACCAGCTGCAGCATGGGCATGTCTTGTTAAATGTTTGCTGTCACAGCTGGTGTCAGTAAAATGAAGTTTAAAAGGAAATCTTTGTTTTTCTAAATATTTCTTTAGCTCCGGGCTTAGTGACCTTCTTTTTGTCTTGTTTCTCCTGTTCCTCACTCTCCTCTCTACAGCAGTATATCACTGCAGCAAACAGCTCATCACAGCTGTCACTCTGAGAACTTTTTGGAATTGTGAAGTTTTGATGTCTCAGCAAATCAGACAGTGTTTTCAATTTAGTACATGGCAGATTGCTTTTTAGAATGGGATGGAAGACTTGGTAATGGAATATGGAACCTTTCAGCTCATTAAATCTATTTCAGTTTGATAGTGACAGAAAATTCATTACCACCTGTATTGTGAATAAGTGCAGATATTTGGGGGAAAGGTGGTCTCTTTGTTTTTCTTCCTGCACCATACTCAGATGTTCAAACAGGTTTCACTAAATTCAGTTCCTTTAGGATTAGCCAGCACTTGGCTAACTTTGAAGTATGTTAACTAAAGGTGATATTTTTCTTACCCTTTCAGTTCAGGGAACACCTAAGTGTCTGGGAACTGGGCAATGTCAGTTCTGAGTTGGACCTAAGAAGCACAGATAATCATAGAATCATAAAGTGGTCTGGGTTTGAAGGGACATAAAAGATCATCTCATTCCAAACCTTCTGCTACGGCACAGACATATTTCACTAGACCAGGTTGCCCAGAGCCCACCCAATCTGGCCTTGGGGTGGGGCATCCACAGCTTCTCTGAGTAGCCTGTTCCAGAGCTTCATCAACCTCACAGTAAAAAAACTTCTTCCTAAGATCTACTTTAAACCTACTCTGTTTCAGTTTAAAACCATTCTGCCTTGTCCTATCATGCTCTTGTAAAAAGTCCCTTTCTTACTTTCTCGTAGGCTCCTGGTAGGTACTGAAAGGCTTCTATAAGGTCTCCCCAGAACCTTCTCTTCTCCAGGATGAGCAGCCCCAGCTCTCTAATCCTGTCTTCATAGGAGAAGTGCTCCAGCCCTCTGATCACCTTGGTGTTCTCCTCTGGCCTGGCTCCCACAGGTCCCTGTCCCTCCTGTGCTGGGAGCCCAGAGCTGGATGCAGCACTGCAGGTGGGGTCTCAGCAGAGCGGGGCAGAGGGGCAGAATCCCCTCCCTGCCCTGCTGCCCACGGGGCTTTGGGTGCAGCCCATGATAGAGTTGACTTTCTGGGCTGCAAGTGAACACCGTCAGCTCATGTGGAGCTTCCCTTCCACCAACAGCCCCAAGTTCTTCTCCTTAAGGGCTGCTCTGAACCCATTCTTCAGCAGGCCTATACTTGTGCTTGGGCTTGCCCTCACCCTTGTGCAGGACCTTCATAATATTGCCCTTCACAGCTAAAAGGGCTGAAGTTACAGCTTAGTTTGGGTTCAGGGAGCAAGTGAAAAATCTGATACTTGGTTCTCGGGATAGCCACTGCCCATCACCACCCTGAGCACTCTCAAGGTTGCTGCATTAATGCTGAGCCCTCTGTTCCACCTGGTTTCTTGTACAACCATGTAGCTGGTTTAGTAGTTTGCTTCCCTTTATTTCCTCAAGTATATTTCATTCAACTTTGGCATTTTGATCTTCAACACTTCCTCAAATTTTGAAGAACTTTTGATCAGCTTTGTTCAGTAGTCAAGCACAGAGCTCTCTTCCTTGAATTTCTCCAAAGATATTTGGGTTTATCTTCCAGATTTTTTTCTCTAATACTTTTAAGGTGCTCTGAGTTTTGAGAATGCACGTGGTATGCTCAAACTTAGCTGACAGAGATGAAAAGTTAATAATACATATTAGGACTGATACAACTTTATTTCCTAGTAAGGTTTCTTTGATTATGTTAATACATTTAACTATTGTCTTCCCAGCAGTGGATATTAGTCTGGGAGAGACAAATGAGTTTTGGATAGGGTTATCTAATCAGTCTTTCAAAAGGGCTTTGCTGATCATGAGATTGTGTTCAGATACAATCTGAAGATAATTCTGGAGATTTATATGTGGCTGATCCCATTTCTGCATTATTTACTCCTAATTTTGTATTTACTTATGCAAACATAAGAATGAGCAATGGTAATAAAAACTCTGCTATTAGCGTTCAACAATACCTCCTGTTGTTTTGTTGGATCCCCTTTTCTTATATTTTTACAAATGGTAATTCTCTGATTGCAATAAAAGTATTTAGAATTATTTATTTACTTATTAAACCCACACGTCTTTACAGAAGTCATTGGGGTTGCATGAAGTCAAGAATCTGTCTTTATGTACACTGAATCATCAGAAATGGTTTTGTCATATACATTTTAAAAGGCTGCATAAAAACATTTGCATAATACAGTCATAACAGAGCAACTGCACCGTGATCCATCACATCAGCTCTCAAACACTCTCTGCAGGGTTTATGCTCTTTTTGCTACAAAAAGAGAAAATTAATTTACTGCACTGATCTTATCTCCCTACATGGTGCTAAAATGTACAATGTTCATACTTTTTTTCCGAAGCTATGAAATGGAAAGTATGTTTATACTTCTTAAATTTCATTAGTTTTTATCTTAGAAAGTGCTCCATTTTGTACATCTGCTGAGAGACCATCTCTTCACATCCTAATTTTGTTCAGAACATAGGGAGCTTTATGGACTTGATTGATTTTCCCCATGTTCATAAGAAGAATGAAAACTCTTAAAAAAGGCAAATCAGTAGATTTCCCTTTTTCCAATGGGAATATTACTACTGCATGTTGCCATTTAAGTTTGGTGCTTTGCCTGGGCTCTACTACTGTTTGTCACATAAAGTTAATAGCAAGACATCAAGAAATCACTCTTTGCAGCCCAAATTCTTTTGCATTTTTTTAAATAAATAAATGGCAATCACTTTTATTCTTGATCCAATTGAAATGTGCTTTTTTTGCTTTAAAAAAGAAAAACCTCTGTTCCCTGTGGAAAGGAGAAAGCAAATGGTGTCATGGGTAAACTGTGCTGTGCATGTCTCCCTATGGTTTCACCAAGCTGGGAATAGAATATGCTGCTGGCTGTTTGATGGAGTGTAAATTTTCACACCATTCCCTGCCTGTTCCCTCTTCTCCCACCACGTATTAGTATGTAAAGCTTGTTTCACTTGTTGTCCACAGTCAAGATCTGCTGGTGTAAGTTGCATCCCATTTCAAATTAAGGGACATTCAATTTCATGTCCATACTTACAGACTCTGAATGAAGCTTCATAGAAAATTTCACTGCAAAATTAGAAGGGAAAAAACCTTGAGCATGATTTCTTTCCTGCTACCCCTGGAAAAATGATGGACTAATTCTTGTGTCTCTCAGCCTTTGGCTTAAGAATGATGGATATGTCTGTGGCCCTGCTTCCTAGACTGAGTAATACAACCCTTTTTCTATTACTGTGCACTTTAAGCAGATACACTCTGAGAAGCAGCAGTGAGGAAAACATTTTAACACTACCTTATCACAGAAATAAAAAATATCATCACTGAACTCTCCCGGGAGTTTGCAAAAATTGTCTGTATCCCCTGGGGAAAGACAGCTTAATGAATGAATCTTTAAATGTTATCTCTAAAACTTACTGAGCAATGCAGGGAGATGTAGAGTCTGGGCAAAGCAGAAGTCAGTGTGTCAGTGATGCCTTGCCCTGAAACAGATACGAAGGGAAAGCTGTTAACCAAGATTTGCAAAATATTTCCATTAGTTACCCCTTGTTAGTCCTGTGACAGCCTTTTACTATTGTACATTTGACATTCAAATCCTGTAGTTTTTGGATGATAGTAATCTGTTAATTGATAATTTAGAGCATAATTTATAAACGTGGTTTATCCATGAGTATAATTTAAAGATGTGATGAACTGTATTATTGAGTTTTATATATCAGTGACAGTTGCAAGCCTGTCAATCAGAAACCTGAAAATATTAAAATGTTTAAAATGCCCTGGAATTTGATTTTTTTCAGTTACATTTGTATGTAACTGAATTATATGTAAGATCTAAGAGAGCTTAAGGGGCCTTTTGATCATTGAATCTGACATCATGCACACCACAGCCCTTCAAATTGTGCTCATGCAAAGTGACCCTTTTCAGAGAATCATAGAATATCCAGAGTTGGAAGGGACTCACGAGGGTCACTGAGTCCAACTCCTGGCCCTGGAGAGGACATCCTCAAGAGTCACACAATGTGCCCAAGAGTATTTTCCAGTAGGTCTGGTGCTGTGACCACTACACTGGGGACTCTCTTCCAGTATCCAACCACTCTCTGGATGAAGAACCTTTTCCTGATATCCAACTTAAACGTCCCCTGACACAGTTTCAGGACAATCCCTCGGGCCCTCTCACTGGGCACCACAGAGAAGAGATCAGTGTCTGCCCTTCCTCTTCCCCTCATGAGGAATTTGTAACTGCAGTGAGCTCTTTCCTCAGTCTCCTCTTCTCCAGGCTGAACAGACCAAGCGACCTCTGCTGCTCCCCATAAATGCCTCTGCTGGGTCTGAATCTCATGACCAATGAAGACTAAATGCACTGATTTGTCCTAGAGGTATTTCATATCCAAAGTCTTCTGTTTTAATGGCAAGTGTTCTGGTGAGGGTTTTTTTGTGGTTTTGGTTTTTCTTTTAACTGAAAACCTTTTCTGATCAACCACAAGAAAAGAGTACAATCAACTAATTGAAAACCAGAAACATGAGATTTTAAATATTATCATACAGTACAGGTATTAAATACTGGAGATAGTACAGACAATGTGAAATAAAAATAGACCCAGAGGATTCACAAGTCATAACCATGACATTTCAATTCCAGTCTTTTAGGAAAACCCTAAGTCTTTTCTTAAAGGTCTTACCATCTTTTCCAGCACACTGTCTCTTTTACTTTACCATCTCATTCCGGTGATGATTTGCAGCTAAGCTCTCAATCATTCCTCAATTTTCCTTTAAATTTGGTGAACAGACTGGACTCTGCAGAAAGCTCCCTTCAGCATATATTTCTTTTTTTTTTCCCCTTTTCTTTTAAAGTTTAGACTTGATAAGTGGTTACATTACTGTTGTGGCCAAATTTTATATGTGTTCCTTTCGTTCTGAATCATGGTGTTATGCCAAAGGCCTTGAAGAAACTGTAGCTATAGGAGAAAGAACCATTCTGTTCAGGTGATTTGATAGGCAAGGTTCCACTATATCATCTTGCAGAACATCACTTTAGCTTTCTGTTTTGTGTTGGTGAGTGTCCTGAATTGAATTGCTGTATTTTAAACCCAGCTGAATGTCAGACTAATTGCTATAAAAACGACTGTAAAAGCAGATATACCACATTTGATATACCACATCCTCAGTACTTCTCACTCTGGGAAAGAAGTGAGCTGGAATTTGAAATATGTAAGGTTTGAAATATAACCTACACAAACAAGAATTTATTATCTCATGTTAAAAACACTGGTTTGAAACTCTGTGAGCTTTGTCCATTTCCCAAACAGATGTCATAGTGAACATGAAGTAAATCTCCAGAAGTTTCTGCTGTCTTTAGAGATTTCATTCTTTCCCCCCCCCCCACTCCATATCCATCAATCTCATGTCTATGAATTACAAAGAGGAAACACTGTTTCTTACATAAAAAGGGTGGGGAAAAGCCCTATCAGGAAGGGGTGCTAAACTTGGCCAAGACTTCTAGGCATATCTCATAAAAGTACTTGGTTCTGCACATAAAGTACAGGCCAAAAGAGGCAGAGGAAGGCTCTGTGTGTATGTGTTGGGGCTTTTATGGTTTGGTAGTTTTTGGTTTGGTTTGGTTTGGTTTTTTTAGGAGGAGGGATAGTTGAATGACCTGTTGGATGAGGACACGTTACTGATTGACGTGGGTGCTGGGCAGCAGTAGCTGAACATGAGCCAGCTGTGCCCAGGTGGCCAAGAAGGCCAAGGGCACCCAGCCTGTCCCAGCAATGATGTGGCAGCAGGACCAGGGCAGTGACTGTCCCCTGTGCTGGGCACTGCTGAGGCCCACCTCGAGTGCTGTGTCCACTTCTGGGCCCCTCAGTCTAGGAAAGACATTGAGGGGCTGGAGCAGATCCAGGGAGGGCAACAGAGCTGGTGAATTGTTTGGAGAAGGAGGAGCAGCTGAGGGAGCTGGGGCTATTTAGCCTGTAGCAAAAGAGTCTCAGAGGAGATCTTATTGCTCTCTAAAACTGCCTGAGAGGAGTCTGTAGCCAAGCAGGGGCTTCTCCAAGGAAGTTGTCTCTTGTACAGATGTCCGAATTTATCCCAGTACTTCCTTAATCCTACTGGCATTTCACATTTTGATAATTACCTGATTACCAGATGAATAAATACTGGACAGATTTTCAAGCTGCACAAAGGTCCCACCTGCCAGAGGGGTTTAACAATACTCTGTAAGCATTCTGCTCAGACTTCTGTATAAGTTGTTTTTTGCTGGTCTAATACAGCTACTCTAGCTACTGGAATATTCTTCCCTATTTTCTTCTGCTGTGAGGGGGAAATTTTGAGGAGGGATTATAAGGATTATTAGCCAGGATCAGAGATGAGAGAAGAGCCTCCAGGCCTCCAGAGGTTCTCCCAGCAGCTGTCATTGTAGACACTTCTCATGTAGACTTCTGGTTCTGGGACATTTCCACCAGCTCCATCAGAGGTAGTAGAAACATCAAAACATAGTCCTTCCATCTATTAGAAGCAGATCCCCTCAAGTATAGAACAGCTATTTTCCAAAGTTTATTCCAACAAAAACTGCCTTGAATAGCCTGCTTCTAATGAAAATTGCTTCCTCTGTAAGACTTTACAGCCAAACTACATGACACAACATTTAGCGTATTGTTTGGAAAGTAAACGCCTTGGTTTTGTGTTTCAAATGAGAGTATTATGAGAAAGATGATTCCTCAAATAATTATCTACTGATGCAAATGAAGAAAATGCTACTAGGATGAACAACATCAATAGCCACTTGCCAGAAAAAAAAATGCTATTTCCCCTCCTTTTGCGTTTTAAAATACTGATGCAGCAGCAGATGTCTAACACCTTCAAAAGCATGAAATTCAAGCATTAAAATGCTGTCTGAATGCTGTATTCATTTGTCCCAACTATGACCAGGCTCCTGCAATTTTTCTTTCTTAAAGCAAATTTGCAAATAGGATTCAGAGAACTCCATTAGCTCTAAAATGCTATTTAGAACAGCGCACCAAGCACTGTGTCAAGGGTGAGAATGGGCACTCACAGACTTGAAATGTCATTTTTCTTATTTTGTTTTTCTCCTGCTACAACAGAGACATGGATCACTGCTCTCTGTGTGATGGCCCCAGCATGCTCTCTGCCATGTAGTTAACATCATACCCACCCTGGAAAATCACTGGAGCGTGCAGCTGGCCCACAGGAGTCAGGCAGGTGGCCTCTTATTAGTGTACTGCATGGCTTTGCAATTTTCCTAAAGCTTGCTTATTGAGGCATCATGCAAATGTATCTCATATTTATGCCTTTAACCATTAGTCTAGTTAGTTCCTCTGAAAATTAACAGAATCAACTGATGTGGCAGTATGCAGAACATGTCACCCTCCTGAAGGGCTTAGGAGTAGTGGCACATGTAGATGATTGCTACAGGCCTTAATGCTTGGCATTTATTGCAAATAAGAAATGGAGAGAAGAAAAAGCCCTTTGAAAGGAAAAAATGAGTAGGATGGAAAAAAAAATCCTCTGAGGCTTTTGCTTTTGCTTTCCAAGCTGTGTCATATTTTATTTAATCTCAATTTAACTGGAAGAAGAGAAAGGCTTTAAAAATAATTGAAACTTTACAGCGTTAGACAGTTGGCATCTCTGATTATTGTTAAATAAAAGAGAGGTAGATCTGGATTATATTATTTTATTTTAAAATTGAAATATGCATACATAAGGAGGAAAATGCTTGTATTATATATCTGCAAAATACATTATCTGTCTAAACACATACATGTGCACAGTTGGAGTTTTGTGGTCTTTGGTTTGGTTTGGTTTAAGTCTTTGTTTTTTTGAAAGGAGGGTATGAGTACCAGTGACTGGTTGGGAAAATCATTAGCATGGGTTAGTTGGCTGTAGACAGTTTATGGCTAATTTTGTCTGTAAGAAATTTGCCTTAGAGTTAGTTAGAGAAGTCCAAAATTATGTGAGAAATTGAGCTAACTAGGAAACAAGGTGGATAGTCATGAGTTCAGTCCTCAGACTTATTCCTTGGCCCTTTCTTTTAAACACTGTATATTTACTCTACATGTCCAAGACATTTAAAATTGTTCATGACATTAAAATCTCAATTTTAGTGCAAGACTGGCATATGGCTGTGCTAACAACCTATGGAGGCTGAGCTTTGTAGTATTTATTATTATCAGTACATTATTAACTGAAACAAAATATTGCTTTAAATATGCATATTAATGCATTTGATTATTAAGGGAAACTATAAAATCTGCTTTTCAAAGTTGACTGAAAATTCATAAATCATCCCTCAACTGCTATCTATCCTCAGAAGAAGATGTACATCTGTATTAGCAGATGTGCCTCTCTTCTAATCCCAGTTTGGGATTGATATTTGGTTACTCATCATCATCACCCTCAATTTTCATCCTATTGCCTTATTTCTTTGCAGATGAACCAGTGGTTCCCTTCCAGACAAACACCCTTCAGCAGGTGCCTGTTCAGTTCAGTTTGATGCTGATTATATTCAGTTACTTTTCTGGATATCTCAGCTCAAAATTTATGTTCTAAAGCTCAAGCTGACATGATAACTGACCATGTACTAAAGGTATAATCCAAACTGAATAGTATCGAAATGTTTTGTCCCTGGCTTTAAAACAAGCATTTTTCTGGTGTTATCTCTCACTTTCTGTTTCTTTCCTTGTTTTTAGTTCTCAAGGAACTTTGCCATCAGCTAACTAACCAAAGCAAATCAAAATAAGCTCCATATAGGTTTCCTGTAACCACTATAAATGACCTATTTCGATTACTTTTTCCCCCCATTTTTAAAAGAGCTTCAGCATGAATGATGACAAATCATCTGAAATAATAATAAAAATATATGTATTTTAAAACACTTGGCTTATTGTTGTATTTCCTGGACTTGAAACAGATGCTTAAATGAAGTCTGCTCAATGATGCATAAAGGTTGCTAGTGTGAAAAATACCCTGAAGCAGTGACTTGTAACTCTACCAGGTATTTCCCAAAACAAGGAAGAAAACCATCCTTGCTCTCATCTCCCAGCAATCTGAAAGTGCAAGTTCATTATTTGTTGCCGTACTTATACTAAGGATACGCCAGAAAATAAATATTTGCCAGAATTACACAGGCCATTGTTGGTTTTGGAAATGCAATGTAAGAATATGAAACTGCGGTTCGGAGTAGTGATTCTAGAACTTGCATTTACCACAAGGTAAGAGCATATACAAGGCAGTAAACGTGGCACAGACAAGATGCAAACTTGATATTCTACGGATAATATGCTTCTCTTTGCACCTTCTCAGCAAGCGAACCAAAGACTGTTTGGATTTTAAACTGTAGTACGGTGAAAAAAAGCTACCCTGCACTGAGACAAATATAAATGTTTTATAGTGTTTCCTGTGTTGGCAGAATCTCTTTGTTCTTTTCAAACTGGTAAGTTTTTGCATTGTCCAAGAAGATTTCTCCTGGTGTGCAGCAAACTGTCATAGTCTGTGATTTCATCCCCCTTAAATCATGAGGCATCAGAGAAACAAATTTAGCTTTTTCTCTGAAAAAAGGCATCAGATCAAAATACATAATGCATTTTGTGTGGTGTGATCATTCAGCTCTATGAGCTGTATAATTGTCCTTCCAGATTTAAGATTTCTCCCTTCAAAAACAAAGCAACCAATAATTTCTTTCCTTATTATTTTTATGAGCCTTCTTTCTCACTATTAAATGAATATAAATAGAGTTCAGATATTTGAGTCTAAATCTTCAGCAGAAATAAAACCTGCAAGAATACCTTGCCAATATCAACAAGTTAGTTTGATATTAGATCTGTCAATCTGAACATGGTTGACTATTTCTCTATTGATCAATTCAGGAAAATGTCAATAATGATTACTGATATTGGCTAGAAGTGCTTCAAGGTTCCTACGGTTGAAGAGTTAAAACAAACTTTGCTCCAGCTTATGATTTAGAAGAGATTAAAACTCAATAGGCAAAGAATTTTGCATTTGAGAGGAAAGAAAAATAAAAGTGATTATTACTGACAAGCACTCCTCTGACACTCAAAAGTGATGGATTTTTAAACATATGTGTACATGAAAAAGAAATAAAGATATTTTTGCCTTCCCTTTTGCATCCTTCACTCTCCCTCCTCAGAAAAGTCTCTGTTTTTCTTGGGGAAGAAAAGAGATTATCAAGGGCAGGCAGTGTTGGGTTGTTCTGACCTGGCTAAATGCCATGGTGCCCACCAAAGCTCCTCTGTCACTCCTCTCCTCATCTGAAAGACTCGTGGTTTGGATTAGGATAAGGGCAGGGAGAGATCACTCAGCAATTACTGTCACCGATAAACAGACTCATCTTGGGGACAATAGTTTCATTACAAATCAAATCAGAGTAGAGTAATGAGACATAAAACCAAAGCATAAAACACCTTCTCCCTACCCTTCCTTTCTTCACAGGCTCTGCTTCACTCCCCTCCTCTGACTCCTCCTTCCCCTAGAGATGCAGAACATCCCTTAAAGATATATTTCCTTTCCCAAAGTCTGCCTAAAAACTCAAAGGTCTATTTTTTCTCACATGAAATCAAGATAACTTTCATTCCAGACTGTAATGATACTGCTAGTGCATATCTTGGAAAAAAATGCTTTCTGCGTTCCATGCAAGCTGAAATCTCTGGTTGGCCTTGCCATGCATGGGGTGAGAAGCTATAATACAGACTCATCCTCATACAGGCATGTTATGAGCCGTGAAAAGGACCAGAAAAACCAAGTGATGATGTTTGTGCACCTTTCATGAATTTTATGATACATATTTTATATGACTGATATTTTACTGATAGATATCTGATAATGGTTTGCTAACTTGTTGTAGAGAAGAGATTTGGACATTCAGTAACCAATAATTTCAGTTTTCCTATGTAAGTTTTCAAAGTGATAAAACATGGGTGTGGAATTATACGAAACAAATTTTTGGAAGTACATTGTTTTGAGTTTCGTACTGGTAGAAGTGGAAAGGCAGTTTGAATATCAACGGTTTTGCTTTAGAGAGCAAATAACTAAGAAACACTTGCTTAAGTGAGTGTTAGGCTGTGAAGGGTTTCAGTCTCCAAACTGGTTGCCAAGATTATAATTTTCATGCT
>WEIT01042040.1:3822-39431 GCA_013389985.1 Dryoscopus gambensis | reverse complement strand
TTCAAAAGGTTAAGAACATTGTTTTTAAAACAAATGTTTCTGTATTATTTGAAGCAGTAAATGGAGGAAAAAATAGGTATTTTTGGAACCTTTGAAACATCAGCTTAAGCATTATTTGCTAACTGGACTGTTTCCTTCTTTCAGTGTTGAGAGTACTGCTCTAAGGCTAATCACAGCTTTGGGCAGCTCAGAAGTCCAACCACAGTTCACACGGTTCCTCAATGATCCCAAAACAGTTCTTTCAGCAGAATCAGAAGAACTCAACAGGGCTTTGATCTTAACTCTGGCAAGGGCAACACATGTGACAGGTAATGGCAGTATGTCCCTCTAAAAGCTGTAGTCAAACCATTTCTCTAAAGTACTGTTCAAAAGAATATCATGGAAATGACCTATTCATAAAACATATCCCATACACTTCTGGTTTTGAAAAAAGTGTAATTCTAATTTCCAACTGCTTCTATTTAGGCAAAAAGCTATTATTGAAGTAGTAGTAAAATAAGACATTCTTTAAAAGTTTATACAGAGGTACACTGTAGGGTTTGGAGTTTTTTTAGTGTCTTATTTTGAGTTTCATTATTTTACATTTAAATGTGTGGATTGGTTACTGATACATGCTGTTTAAAAAAGCAAACATGAAATATTCACAGCAACTGTGCTGCTCATGTGGAAGCCACCCCCTCTATAGCTTGCATTTAAGAAAAAGTAGTCTGCATTTTGGGTTTCTTTTTTTGGGAAGGGAGAAGAGGAGGCTTTCAATGTGTCTTTTAATGTTTTAACCATGTGCAGTTATGTGACATGGATCAGGTTTTTGTTAACTTTGAGGGAGATGTTTTCTCTCTCCTTTTTTGTGGTTTTAGTCTGTGGATTTGCTGGAGAGTTAGAACAACTGATTCACAGAGACTGGTGGAGGTGCTTTGAAAGGGAAGGGACTTCTTCGTGTTGGTTTCTTTTTTATTTTTTAGCCATTTCTCAACCTTTGATGAAATCAACCCAAGGGTTGGGGGAATGAGGCTTCTATGTCATATCTACAGCTTAATTGGGACAGGTGCTTCTGAACAGTCTTTTTAAAGCAATATAAAATGGCATCTGGCAATTTCATCAGCATTATCTTCCTCAGGATTTTTTTCTAAAAGTCTCGTCAGTTAATTAGCAGAAGCTTGATTTAGTGACATTACAGGACCATAAATATAAAATGTTAAAATCCTGATTCCTTTATTTCTAGCTCAAAACTTACAAATAATTTCCTTATTGTTAATAGCATAAAAAAGGTAATATCCAGCTTCTTCTGTAGAGCAAATGAAATCAAAGAAAAGAGCTGGGAGAAGTTGGACAAAAAGGAAACTGTGTTGAACTAGAAAAGCCTGGATGCATATGATGACAAAAGGAATGCAAATAAGAAATGGTTTTGTGTGAAATTCTAATACCGTCAATCTGTTTTCTAGACTTTTTCACAGGCTCTGATTCAATTCAGGGAACTTGGTGCAAAGACATACTGCAGACTATCATGAGTTTCACTCCACATAACTGGGCATCACACACACTAAGCTGTTTTCCAGCTCCTCTGCAGGTAATAGTTTAAACCTGAAGATCTTACGATTGGAAATACGGTGAATTTACTCTAACAAGATCCTTTGCCTTTTGTGGGTTGGTGAGATTCTTCCCCTGTCTAGGGGGATTGATCTCAAGTCCCTAAAGAATGCAGCGTGATTATAATAGTGCACATTCTTTAGACATGTGTTAGCTACATTCCCCTGGAGTATTCTAAGGCCAAGTGTGGTTAACTGATACTTCTGGTGAAAGGTAAATCAGATGGTTTAAAAATTAAAAAATAAAAAGTTGGAAAAGCCATTTTTTCTTGTGGCAGTTTGTCATGTGGCTTTGTTAGTGACAAAACAGTCACTATGGTATCACGGTGAAATAACAACCCTCCCTAGGAGGTTGTATTGAACAAGAAAATAGGAGTCCATATGGTGCTAAGTCAGGCAAAATTTCCCTGTTCAAATGTTTTACTGTAGGCTCTCAGTAACAGCAAAGCCTCCTCTTTTCAGGTGTTCTTCAAGCAGAACAACGTGCCCCAAGAAAGCCGTTTTAACCTGAAGAAGAACGTGGAAGAGGAATACCGGAAGTGGAAGTCGATGACCAGTGAGAATGAAATAATCACACACTTCTCTGCGCAAGGTTCATCCCCGCTTTTCCTTTGTCTCCTCTGGAAGATGTTGTTAGACACTGATCACATTAATCAGATTGGTTACAGGTGAGCTCAAAAATGTGCTATTTCAAAGTTATTACAGCAGCATTCTCAGTTCTGAGGACATAGGTCTTGTGCATTAACAGCTTGTTCTTTTAATTAATCCAAAGCATGCAGAGCATGGAGAAAGAGAGTGGAGCTAGGTAGTAGCCAGCATACCATAATACTTGTGTAGGGTTTAAGACTGGTTCTACCATGCAGCAGTCCACAATGCATGTTTTCCTTGATGAGAAACATGTGAGGTGTTTGAATTAAGCAGTGTACTTGTAATAGCAGTGTTTCAGGCGATCTGAAAGAGTAAATGGAATATCTAAAGCATTCATTTACTTAGCCTTTATGCATGAATAAAGGCCAAATATTTCTTAAAGAAACAAATGTTGGATTAAGATGAAAATTCATTACAGAAGTAGTAATCACCTGACTTTTAAAATTTGTTTCTGGTAGAAAGAGCATTAGTTCCAGCTGTAAAAAATAGATTTATTTCTTTTCAGTCCTTCCTAGGTCTGCTGAAATAGTATTTATGATAGCATGTGTTACTCTTGCGTGCAATGAGGAAATAACTTATAATGCTATGGCTGTATTAAAGTGCATAGCATAGGAAATAAAGTTGAGTTGCAGAAGGTTGTCCTCAGAGGTGTATAACTACAATTACATCAGTAAAGCATGGGTTCTGGGCAGAATACTACAGATGAAATTGGTGAACTTGAAGCATTTCTCCTGATTAGTATTTGGGCTTAAGAATTCTCTTGCTCTAGAGTTGGGGTTTTTTGCTTTGCTTTGTCATTTTCCTCGGTTATGAATAAAAGGGAAAGAATTTTGTTGGGTTTTTTTTTCTTTTGTTTAAAACAATTATGTCAAAACCTGCTAACTCATATCAAGTAGACCAGTTAGAAATGTATTAGGAGCTGTAAAAATTTCTTGTTGCTTTATTTTTTTCTTCCCTTCTAGAGTGTTAGAAAGAATTGGGGCCAGAGCTCTGGTGGCACATGTCAGGACATTTGCAGATTTCTTGGTGTATGAATTCTCTACATCTGCAGGAGGACAGCAGCTCAATAAATGTATTGAGATTCTCAATGACATGGTGTGGAAATACAATATTGTAACACTGGATAGGTTAATCCTCTGTTTGGTAAGTATCACTTCAGAAGATAAGTTCATGCAGTCTGCTTTCTGACTCATTTTTTAGGAGCAATCTTTTTAAAATGGATAGGTCTTAAATAGTGACTATTTACTAAATCAATAATCAAGTAAAATAATAGATTATTTCTTTAAGCAACATAAAATTCCAACTCTTAACAGTTCTCTGGGCCTTCAGGGAAGCATTTCTTGGTTATTTAATGGCAACCATTGAACTGGTATTATTAAATGTTGTGATTAGTGGTTTGGGTCTCTGACCTCAGAGCTGTGCAGTTATTTAGGCTCTACAGAGGGGTCTGGACAGGCCGGATCAATGGGCTGGGGCCGATTGTCTGAAGTTCAGCAAGGCCAAGTGCTGGGTTCTGCACTTGAGTCACAACAACCCCATGCAGTGCTACAGGCTGGCCATTTCTGGACCCCTCACTACAAGACAGACACTGCATCTCCAGAGAAGGGCAGTGGAGCTGGTGAAGGGTCTGTGAGTAGCAGCTGAGGGAGGTGGGGTTGTTTAACCTGGAGAAAAGGAGGCTCAGGGGAGACCTTATCACTCACTACAGCTACCTGAAAGGAGGGTGTAGCCAGGTGGGGGCCAGCCTCTTCTCCCATAAGAAGTGACAGGCAATAGAACAAGAGGAAACAACATCAAGCTGTGCTGGATTGGATATTAAGAAAAATATCTCCACTGAAAGAGTTGTCAGTTGTTGGGACAGGCTGCCCAGGGATGTGGTTGAGTTACCATCCCTGGAAGTACTTAAAAGATGTGTAGGTGTGGCACTTTGTGACATGGTTTAGTGGCAGTGCTCAATGAATGGTTGGACTCAATGATCTTAAAGGTCTTTTCTACCCTAAATGATTATGTGGTTGTGCAATTCCTGCACCCTTAAAAAGTAGAAGGGAAATGGCATTCTGTGATACACAAGCATATGGAAAATCTTGTACCCTTTAGAATATGCTTTCTTTACTTAAAAATCAACCTGTTTCATCATAATACTAAGACAGAAATGGCATTCTCTTGCTTTTCATGTTATCCTATAAAATAAAGTGGTATTCACCTAGAGAGAACTACATTTGCATTCAGTAATTGGCCTTTATATATAATTTAAAATCTCATCTTAATGTAAAACTGGTTGTTTGAATTCTAATTTGGTTTTCATAATGAAGTCCAGTCAGGTCAGAGTGGCCAGAGGTTAAAAGCAATCTTAACTTCATTGTCACTAATTGGTTATTTTCAGTAAGACAGCTGACAGATAAGAGAGCTACAATTCCTGGAGAAAGTGCTATCACTGGGGAGTTTGTAAGACCTTCTGCCCATGGAATAAAGAATGGGTTAGGGATTGAACCTGCCTCTTTCTTATGTCTTCACTTGAAAAGTAGAGTTGAAAGATACTCAGTGTGAATTTGTGTGCAGATGTAGCAAATTTGGCTGCCATGTTTTGGGGCTATAGAGCAGACAGCAGTGTCAACTGTAATTTCATGTATCTGATCTGTTTTGTTTAAGGCTATGCGTAGTCATGAAGGAAATGAAGCTCAAGTTTGTTACTTCATAATCCAGTTACTGTTACTGAAGCCTAATGATTTCAGAAACAGAGTGAGTGATTTTGTGAAGGAGAATTCTCCCGAACACTGGCTGCAGAATGACTGGCATACAAAACATATGAGTTACCACAAGGTATCACAGCTAATAACATTCTTTTATTGTAATAATTTCTCTGGAATTGATACCAGCCATCATTTACAGGACAGATTTATCAATTTTTGTATTTGCCTAATAAACTGTAATTTGTTTAGGCTAGTACATAATAACTTGGAAATTATGATGCAGTAATATTCAAAGATAGAAGCAGCTTAAGAATTGGGTGGATGTTCATTCTTGCTCATCTAAATCAAATAACTTTAAAATCTTGGGTTTTAAAATTCATTTAGAACAGAGTTTTTGTGTGTCAGGGTGAAGGTATTTCTTTCTGATGTTTTATGACTATACCAACAGTTAAACCTACATTTTCTTCTAATTATTAAAACTTCTTCTGTCTTCTGTGTGGCAAGAACATGATAGCCTGATATGTTAGGGAAGAGAATTGCTGAGATTTTAATGCTCCTGTAAGCATACTGGTTTCTCCTGGCTAGAAAAGGATGTGCCAGTGAGCTGCTCTGTCAAAAAATAAACACTGAGGTGGAACAGATACAAGCAAACTGTCATGTAGCTCAGTACATGCCATCTAGTTTGATCAGGAGCTGTTTGGTCTATATGAGCTCTCCGACTTGGCTGTACAGTGTTTTGATAGTGCCTAAAAGTGTAAGGGTAGCAGGGATGCAAATTAGCCTGGGAAGTGCTTTGACATGGCTGCAGTCGCTAGACCCAACCTGGCATATAGAAATTTCAGTCACAGGTAAAACATAAGCTCAGCCCTCAGCAGTACCCAGCTATTATTTGAGTACAGTACAGTTCTTTCCCAGGGAATTACTTCATTCATGCCATTTCTAGTGTTCTAATTTAGTACATGATGCAGAAGCTTGCAGAAGTGCTGGTTTCCCCTAGGTTTTCTCTTCGAGTACATGACAAAGGACACTTAAGCACTGGCTGCTTTCAGCTTTGCTTTGGGATTCTTAGTGTTCTCTTATGCCCATTTTGAGTGGTGGTGAAACTTTGTTCTGGGGTTTTTTTGAGGATGTTATCTACTATTCTAATAGCCAATTTAAGTCAGAGTTCAATTTTCTTCAGTAAGCTTTACAGTGAAATCATCTCACTGAATTCAAATGTGATAAAGAGGGTTATGAAGTGTCTTTTTGTAGATGATGAATGTTTAATCCATTGCTTATAGAGAAAGAGATTTTGATTTTGTTGGATTTCTTTCCCTCCAGAAATACCCTGAAAAGCTGTATTTTGAAGGTTTGGCAGAGCAAGTAAATCCCCCAGTTCAGATCCAGCCCCAGTACTTACCAATTTATTTTGGAAATGTATGCCTGCGCTTTCTGCCAGTGTTTGACATTGTAATTCATAGATTTCTGGAACTGCTTCCAGTGTCCAAATCACTAGAAACTTTATTGGATCATCTGGGAGGTTTATACAAATTTCACGGTAAGTTATCCGTGAATACAGATGGATATATTCCTACTGTGATCATTCTGTCCTATTCACCTCCTTCATTCATAATGTTCATATATTAGCACAGCAGTGTTTTATTCCTTTCCATTCTCTAAACTGCGTGTACATTAACACAGAGAAGTGCATTTCCTGTTTGGTGAATTTCAGTGAACTTGCTTTTATTCGGCTTTTTCTTGCTAATTCATGCTTCCTTCACACATCTCCCTTCCATTCCCTTCTAGTAGTAAACTTGGACCTGTGTCCTAACAAACTTTCTGTTACCAAGACTGAAACAATTGAAAAGCAGTTCCTCTCTCTATTCTTACTTAAGATTAAAATAACTTGACCTGATACTTGAATACTTTTAGAAATGCACTTTTATAGTAACTTTTTATAGGTGTCATTGCTATGTTATGATCAGACAATTTACAATACTCTTTCTTTACTGTGACTTCATACCTGACCTGGATTCTTCTTACTTAATACCTTGTGCATGAAAAGATGATTTAGTTAGTTTACTTACAAATATATTAATATTATCATTAAGGTTAATGATTATTGTTAAGTTAGTAATACTGACCTTCTTTGTTCCACTTCTTTTGTTCTGTACACGCACTAAAGTATGTACAAGACAAAGGAAAATCAGTTTTGTAGAGTATATTGAAATAACGTGAATTAGTCTTGCAGAGGACTCGCAGAGGTCTTGATTTTAGTTTTGTTTGCCAAAAATAGTGATGCTAGAAGTTATTTTTGGCTTTTATTGTTTTCCCTTTCTCCGTGGCAGACCGACCAGTGACCTACCTGTACAACACTCTTCACTATTATGAGGGGCATCTGAGAGAGCGCACAAACCTCAAGAGAAAACTCGTTCATGCCATAATTGGCTCTCTGAAAGATAATCGTCCACTTGGCTGGTGTCTGAGTGATACTTACCTCAAATGTGCCATGAATCCCCGAGAAGAGAATCCGTGGGTTCCTGATGATGCTTACTATTGCAAGCTCATTGGAAGACTAGTAGACAATATCCTTCTAAAAGTTTGCATTAAGTAAGCTGTGACAATGTCATTGTTCATTTAATCAAAATATGAAGCTCAATTACTTTATTATTCTAAACAGGGATGTGCTGCCCCAGTAGACATCTTAAAAGATGTGGTGAAAATTAGGTACAGTACAGTTCTATAAATATTTTGCTATTTAAGCATCACTTAGAAATATAATTACTGATGTTTATGCTTTATGAATTGGATTCTGATTATCAAAAAAAATAAGCTTCATGTAAAGTGGGTATTTAAAAAGTTTTTCAAAAATAAGATTACTATTTTCTAATGCCAATTATTAGTACAGCTGAGAACAAAATAATTTGGAGCAGTGCCACATTTAAGATGTGGGAATAGCTGGCAAACTAGAGAATAGGAATCTCCTTGGACTTTAACTTCTTTCTGGAGCAGCTTTACAAGAGTAGACCAATTTTCAGGATGTTACAAGTTCTTTCACTCCTTTTCCTGAACTTCCCTTTGTTTGGTGTGTAACTTAAAAGAAGTTTATTGGGTGTCTCTAAAGAAAGCTAAAATTATATAACCCCCTGCTTTTATGCAAATGTTAATTCTGGAGACCTTTTCTGTATGTATTTCAAATAAGTTAGTCTTGTTTAGGAAAGTGGAATATTTTCAGAGACTAAGCAGGTGCTCCTTTTGCATAAAGTGTCACCCTAGAAATCTGCTAGAAGATATTGCAGAGAGGCAAATTAATGGCTTCTGAATATGCAAGTAGAAAATTCCTGTTATTTATATTTTCTCATCTTAGAAGCAGACAGTGAGTGAGATGGTTGGCATTTTTTCTACCCTTTTAATCGAGGAAGTTTATCCTTTGCATGGCCTTGTGTGTAATATATTTATAGCTATGTATTCATGCAGTCCTTCAATGATTGAGTATCAGCATCTTATATTCATACTTCTGTATGTCTTTTTTTAATGAAATGTGGTTGTTTTACTTGTTTTCAATAACGTTCAATTCAATTTAGTATGTGGTTGATGCATTGATTTTTAGTCACTGTGCTGCTTATGCTTGTCTGTGCAGCTTTTTTTTCCTTAACCATTGCCACCTATGGCAGGCAAATCACCTGGTCCATTTCCAAATTGTGACTGGAGGTTCAATGAGTTTCCTAACCCAGCTGCCCATGCCCTGCATGTTACCTGTGTAGAGCTCATGGCCCTCGCTGTTCCAGGGAAGGAGGTGGGCAACGCTCTGCTGAATGTTGTGCTGAAGAGGTATGTTGACTTTCTGAAACGGTTTTTTGCAATATGTCATACATAGTTAGAGATTGCTAAGGTAGTCTGCAATACTAATTTTCTAATTGTTTAAAAAAATTTAAATGTATATAGGTAACATTTTATAGATAAAGTATTTTTGGATGACAAACAAGGTGACAGAGATCAAGCAGGAAGATCACGTGTTAGACTCCCGTGGTGTAAGTGGATTTTATGCTTCAGGAGCAGTTGACTTGGCATGATGCCCATAAAAGTTAGAGGGAAGACCTCACACAGGCAAACATCTTATCCATTGGGTTCGGCAAGAAAGCCTGGAGAAAGTCTGTTTTCTTTGAGGTGTGCTGAGAGGAGGACGTTTCGTCGGTTGGTATCACGGTATCTTTGAGTGCGAAGAAAGGGATAGGGATCATTGGCAGGACTCTGAATCTTCGCAGTGCTGATGTAGATCAGAGGTACTTTGAAACAGTGGTGTGCCAAGGCTGACCTTTTGTCACGGTGCATTAAATTTGACCTATACCACTGAAAAAAACTGCAGTGAGAGACAGGACCTGGTATTCTTGTAGCCCTTCAGTTGAGATCACTGAGCAATGACAAACTGGAATTACTCAGTTTTAGCCTCATTCAGCTTAGTAATATATTCTTGCTAGCTCTGTTTGGGGCATATGGAGGGAAGGAGTCAATAAAGGGACAAACAACCCTTTAGCACTAAAGCTTAAGGAAAAAAGTTTGAAGCCTTTGAAGGACCTACTACTAACGCAAAACCCACCCGAATAAAGTTTTGCACACAACATCGCAATAGCATTTATACCATCTTTTGGCTCTTCTAAATACCTATATGTGTTTTTGTAGTTCTCTCAACATTCTTGGCATAAGTACACCTGGTCTGTAGATGCACAAGAAGCACAAATTGCAGTTGTGTATTTTGGATCTTTAGTTTTCTTTTTCTTTGTCTCTAGTCAGCCCTTGGTGCCAAGAGAGAACATCACAGCTTGGATGAATGCAATTGGACTGATTATCACAGCCTTACCAGTGAGTCAACATGTTATATTTTAAAATAAAAAATTATTTTTCCATCAGACATTTATCATCTTTCTAGAGTACATTGTAAAAACTGACACCCAACACCTGTAGATTCCACAGCAAGCTATTCAGAAGGCTGTGTGCATGTTTGAGAAAAATCTACTCCTCCATCATGGTAGAATTGACCAGGTGTTTTGTTCTTCTATTATGTTTTGCGGCTAGGATGAAGTAAATCACTCCTGTTTAAATATATAGTTAAATGCGGTGTGTGTAGTGTTGAGAACTGGAGCTATGTAATAGGGAGATCTGTAAGGGTTCTCATGCAAAGTTATTTTTTGATTAATGCTTGCACTTTCACATCCTGTAGTTCTTAAACCATGTAAATGAGATGCAGCTAAGATTGCAGAAGGAAATGTGTGCAGTACTGCAGCTTGTGTATCAGCAGAAACTTTGATCTTCTGAATATCATGACTCTTGGTACCTGACAAAGACTGCCTGAGGAATTTCGATCTTGCCATAAATGTTGCTTATATGTGTCACAGCTGTCCTTCCCTTTGACATCTCTTCCCCAGTAAAATGGTTCCTCTTCTTGGAGGGAAGCCAACATAGATTTAATCCTTATTATTTTTATAATGCTTCTTATTCTTCCTGTTCCCTCTCCTTGCATCTTCATCTGTATTCTTTCCTTTTGTACCTTTTTTTCTTTCCTGTTTCCATCTTGGGTTTTTAGTCTGTTTGTGCCTGCACTCAGAAGACTAGAAAATTCTCAGACCTCTTCCACTAAGGCTTTTTGCCATGTCTTTTCTTCTTTTGGAGACCTTTATATCAGGTGATTAAATAATTAAATTCATGAGATATGTCTTGATAATGCTACACCCTTGAGTGTGCCATACCCACTAACATGGATGCTTTCTGTATCATGCGTCTTAAATTTTCATCTTCATCAGACATGGTTATAAACTACCATGTCATTTATAACTGTTTTATATATACACACACATATATTTATTTATTTATTTATTTATCTATACACATTTTAGAAATGCAATAATAGTAGAAAGAGCTGAGGAAGCATTGTCTTAGGTGATGTTCTTTTTATAAACAATTCTGAATTCTTGGGTTTGTTTTGTTGTTTTGGTTTTTTCCCCCACCCCAGGAGCCATACTGGATTGTTCTTCATGATTGCATTGTGAATGTCATCAACAGTCCCAGCTTGACGTCAGAGACAGAGTGGGTTGGTTACCCATTCCAGCTGTTTGACTTCACAGCATGTCACCAGTCTTACTCCGAGATGAGTTGTAGCTACACTTTGGCTTTGGCACATGCAGTCTGGCATCATTCCAGCATTGGACAGCTTTCTCTCATTCCTAAGTAGGTGTAATGATACTTGATAATGTAATTTGTCTTTGAAATTCCATACATACTGTAGATAACAAAGCTCCACCTACAGCATTTATGCCAGCAAATAAATATATACAGGAGAAGTCCAGAACTTGCCAGATGGATCACAAGGTTTTTTCCAGTTCCCTCTTCCACTGACATAACTCTTGTTGTCTGTAGGCTTTAGGGCTGTCATGTGGTGTGACTGCCTTCAATGAACCTTTTTTATCTTGATCAGTTTTTATGCTTTTATTGTTTTAAATATTTCTTAAAACATTGACTGTAGCATGTTCCTAAAGCATCAACTGTAACAGTAAATGTTCTTCTTAATGCTAGAGCTGCCCTGAAATAATTGAAATAGTTCAGATTTGCAGAGGCACGCTGTTTTTTCTAAAATAAGGGTCTAAACCTGTGAGGGAGAATGCGATATTTTGGCTAGAATTTGGTACAGGTGAAAGAAATAAAAAAAACCCAAATAACCAAACAGTTGATGTAGTAAATGTCTTGACATACCACAGGTTCCTCACAGAAGCGTTGATACCCATAGTGAAAACAGAGTTCCAGTTGCTCTATGTTTACCACCTCGTGGGTCCTTTCCTGCAGCGCTTCCAGCAAGAGAGGACACGGTGCATGATAGAGGTGAAGTCTAGCTCGTGGTTTACTTTATACTGTATAGATTATTTTACCTTTGCGATTATCTTATGAAGCAGAATGGGATAGAAATCTTTAATAAGTATTCAGAATTAAATTCTATACAAATTAAGCTGTAATTGCAAGGATCTGAATTGCTGAGTTGGTATTCAGCTTACCCCATTAGCTGAAATCTTGTTGGATGAAACACCTAGTACATTTTTTAAAGCAAGAAAATAAATAAAACCCCAGAAATATCAAGCAATAGATGCTTTCTTTGGCTCCTAAACTACTTGCAAAATATGCATTAAACTTACTGCCTGGAAGGGAGTATGCAAGAGGTGAATTGTCAGGATGGAGGAACATAAGCTGTTTCTTACAGTCATGTCAGTGGATAAGAGTAGGGGAGGAAAAAGGAGATGGAACTGGCCAGTAGGCAGATGAGCTGAAAAATGTCAGATAGTAGAGACCCTGCTACAAAGAAGAGCTTAACTTGGGAATCATTTGGTTTAGTGTAATGGGATGACTTAGACCTATCCATTTGTCCCTGTAAGAAAGTAAATTATTAGAAATCACAGCTACTTTAAAAGCCATACATGTTTATTACATTATTTAACTGTATTTCTAATCTGAAGCATCTTAAAACCTGTTTTCATTTGGGCTGCTCTTTGTGTCTGTGGAAACAGATTGGAGTGGCATTTTATGAAATGCTCCTGAATGCAGACCGGTACAGCTCCCACCTGAACTACATGGATCCCATATGTGATTTCTTGTATCATATGAAATACATGTTTACCGGTGACAGTGTGAAAGACCAAGTAAGTAAATAGTAGATATTGACACTTTAGTTACCTTTCTTTCCATATAGTAATTTAGTCTTTTTGTGAACTATTTTTCATAGGTAGCAGTACAACAAATTGCTAACAGTTGATTAGTCTCTGTATACAAATTGGGAAGTTGGTGCACTTCTACACATTTAAAAACTTCAGGTGGAGTAGACTAGGAATCTCAGATTGCAGGACTAAGTTATGTAGTCTGAAATTTAAGATACAGCTTCAGGGTGCTTTAAATACTATTATTAGAGCTATCACTAGAAATAAAGCTATTGGATGTTTCATAACAGTCTAGTTGTCTAAAGTTTTACTTAATTTCTGATTCATTAGTGTAACTTGACCTGTAACAAAAGGAGGATTTCATTCATGTTCAATGAAAAATCGTTTACCCAATTTATCTCTCGTTTATAACAGTATGCACTTTAAAAAGTGTCAGTTGTGTGACTTGTTTTACAAAGCTTTGGTGCACAACTCTTACAACAGGGATGGTTTTTTTAAGATTGGTTATCAGAAGAGGTCCGAAAGTTACCATTTTTAATAAAATATAATGTAAAGACCTCTATTTACTATATCTTTTTCCATTTTTGTAGTGCTAATGTGATATTTGTGTATAGTATGTAAACACACGCCTGTATTTTACATGTATTTATATGTAAAAATATTTCTGTCCTGAACGCATTTTTTTTTCTTTTTTTTAAAACAGGTTGAGAAGATAATTTGTAATCTAAGGCCAGCTTTGAAACTTCGGCTGCGCTTCATAACACACATCAGCAAAATGGAGCCGGCTGCTGTGTCACAGCAGCCTCTCAGCAATGGGTCCCCAGCACAACAGCCCAGCCAAGTGCCCGTCAACGTGGCTCTGCCAGTAACCCAGTGAAATGGAGTGCTGGGCTGACCTGGGTGTGAAGGCTTCCTCCTGTTACTGACCAGGGTGAAGCAGCATCTGATCTGAAATCTGGGGTGCTTTGTAAAAGGACAGAGAACCACATACAGGCTTCTGCTTTGATTTGTTTTGCATCATGAAGCTGCCCAGCTCTGTGCATGCCAGTCTTCTTAGACACTATGTGAGGGATATGTTGCCTTTCTCTGAAAGCACTGAGTAAAGGTGGTCTGCAAGCAAATACATGGATTTCTGAAGAGTTTACTGTATTCTGCTCCCTGTCCTGGGTTGAGTCATCTGGATTTTTCCTATTTTCTGCCTGTGATATGGAAGGACTCGCAGTGTGTGTAAAATGGCCTTTCAAAATTTGGGTTTTGCCTTATTAAAAATCTCTATTTTTTCATCCAACAGAAGAATTGAAATTCTTTTTGTCTTTTGGGCAGACAGTTTAAGCCCTTATACAGAAACGCTCCTAGACAGAGAGATTGCATCAATTTTACTGAGCTAATTGTGGTGTCTTTCCAAAGACTAAGAATGAACCTTTGCAAATATTTGTAAATTTTCTGTGTACAGATTTCATTAAACACACCTCAATGGGTTTGATGTAGTGTCAGTTACTAGACTGTTGGATTACACCACAGAGGCTGTCTCCAGTCAATCTGTTGGAAGTCTGCATATTCGCTTCAAGCTGTGCTGGTTCATATTTGATCTTTCCTACTTGGGAAGTGGTATAGTTTTTATTAACTCAGTCACATGAATTTTAGTGATCATACTCTATTTTGGATTTGTATAATATTCTGCATTAGGATTTATGTGTACTGGCTCAGCAAGTTTTGATAACAGAATTGAAAGGCTCAATGTTTTGTAAATACTCATCTTTTTGGACAAATGTTTAATTAAAAAAACCCCACAGTTTAAAAATTTGTATTAGTATTGTTAAGTTTATTTATTTTCCATACCCATTACCTTAAAAATAAGGATTGACCATAGCAAGGATACTTGCATGTGCCAAGTTCTCTATCAGCCTTCCATTAATGACAGTTTTAACATGTTACAAATAGAGTCCAGATTACTAAACTCAGGTCCGATCTGGTTTATTTATCTCTAAAAATTTAACAGGTATGGAAAGAAGTTACTGACTTGGTGGGTAGAAGTTCTTTAGTCTGCTTTTTTGCTGTTCTTGTACTTGGACCCTAAATTCTGTCAAGTGTAATCTGAGTAACAGAGTGCTCTTTAATGAACTTGTAGTCTCACCGAAAACCACATCTGTCTATTTATGCTGTGCCCTGGTAGCTGGTCACAGGTGGTGTTCCCCAGGGCTCAGTGTTGGGGCCAGTCCTGCTTAATGCTTTGTAAGTAATCTGGACAAAGGGATCGAGGCTGCCCTCAGTCAGGTCACAGATGACACCAAGTTAAGGGGGAGTGTTGACCTTCTGGAGAGCAGGAAGGCTTTGCAGGGGCATCTGCACAGGCTGGATCCATAGTGTGAAGCCAACTGTACGACGTTCAGCAAGGCCAAGTGCCACGTCCTGCCCTTGGGTCACAACAACCCCTGGCAGTGCTGGGGGCAGAGTGTCTGGAAAGCTGCTCTGCTGAAAAGGACCTGGGGGTGCTGGTGACAGCAGCTGAACATGAGCCATCAGTGTGGCCAGGTGGCCAAGGAGGCCAATGGCATCCTGGCCTGGATCAGGAATGGTGTGGCCCGCAGGACTTGATGGGGTACTGGGATACTACTGTGCCAGCAGTGCTCAGCTGGTGAGGCCACACCTCAAATCCTGTGTTTGGTTCTGGGTCCCTCACTCCAAGACAGACATTAAGGTGCTGGAGCATGTCCAGAGACGGGCAACAGAGCTGGTGAAGGCTCTGGAGTCTTACAAAGAGCAGCTGAGGAAGCTGGGGTTGTTAACTTGGACAATAGGAGGCTCAGGGGAGACCTCACTGCTCTCTACAACTGCCTGAAAGGAGGTTGTAGTGTGGTGGAGGTCGATGTCTTCTCCCAAGTAACAGGACAACAGGAAATGGCCTCAACTTGTGCCAGGAGAGATCTAGATTTGATATTAGGAAAAATTCCTTCACTGGAGGGTTGTTCATGCATTGAAATACACTGCTCAAGTGGAATCACCATCACTGGAAGTGTTCAGTAAGCGCATGGATGTGGCACTTGGGGATGTGGTTTAGTGGTGAACACAGAGGTGCGTGGTCAAAGGTTGGACTTGATGATCTTAAAGGTCTTTTCACTCCTTAATAATTCTATGATTCTGTGTTTGTTTTTAAACATCTTGTATCCATTCCAGATTCAAGTCACTCTAGTGCCATTGGGCTTGGTTTTGATAACAAGACAAACAATAGGTGGTCAAATAGTCGGTCCCCAAAAATCCAGTGAACTGTTCTGTACAGGCCTTCCCAAAGGCTTTCTGGGCAGACCCAAGAAGCAAAATTCTGGTTGTGGGTTTGCAGACTTCTGTTGGCAGTGAAACTTCTCTTCCTAAGCACTTTTGGAGCACATAAATAGAAAAGCCTGTAGAAGGAGTGTGTTTTGTGGCTATTCTGCATGCATGTTCAAACTGAGAATCTTTCTGAATTGTCTTATTTCATATTGATATAGTTTTGGTGCTTTATGTGGCACCTGGAGTATCCCTTTTAATATTTAAACTAGCACTTGTTCTCAGTTACAGGGATTCCAGAGGGAGTATTGAGGGAGTTGGATGACTGTCAGCAGCAGCAAATCCCGAGAGCTGTTGGAATTCTTTAAAGCTCCCTCATTGTGCCGTGTGTCTTTGCCACATGTGCAGTTATGTTAAGCTGACTGTGGAACAGTGGTCTGGCACTGTTGGGGTGGGATTTGCTTCAACTGAACTGGCACTGGCCAATCACTGAAAAACCTGTGTTTCACCAATACTGGGCTAGATCTGAGCTGTTGTCCCAGAGCTTAAAGGCTGTGCATCCCACTAACGGTGCTATGAATTGGGACCCTTGCTCACCTAGTAGGATTACGGATTTACATGTTCTCTATGTTGCAAAATGCAAAGGAAGACCATCTGTTCCTTCCAGCATGCACACTCTTTCTCTGCAAAGCTCACCGAGTTTCTGAAGTTGCTAACCCTCACTAGCTGGAATAATATCTCTTCTGCAATCACCTACATTTGCATTTTCAGCAGCAGTAGTGGTCTAAAAATCAATTCTTATTGATGCTTGCTTTAACATCTTGCCCTTTAAAATCCAGCTAACCAAATTCCCATTCTAAAGTGCTAGCACAAGACACAATTCTAGTGTAATTTCAGACATATGTTTGTTATTGATTATGGCTGTCATATGTCTGGGTTTTAAAATTCAAAATATGCCAGTCAAAATTTGTCAGTCTGCTGGAACTCAAAGTGCTTGAGAGTAGTGAGGAGTAACTTAAGTCTGAGGTTTGGGGTTTGACTTTTGGTTTTTGTTTTGTATTCCAAATTGCAGGTAGCCACTATGGAAAAGACACAGTAGTACCAGGCTTCCTTCATCTCATCTGACTCTCACAGAGAGTATTGATTAAGTAGGACTTGAAAGTCTGTTATAATGTGACTGGCTGAGTCAACCTAGAGTCCTAAACCTATTTAAAAAAAAAATGGGTCAGGAAAAATTTGAATTCCCTTTTTAGCCACCAGAGGGAGATTTCTTCAAAAAATTTAATCTGCTTTTCAGCTGTTTCTGAGTATATTGCAACATTCTGAATGCTCAGATCTTCCTTGGATCTACCAACATTTTTATCCAAGATTTGACAACATAGAGGCCACATTATACTGTTGTCCTTGACGTTTGAAATACGTTTTATTTATCTTCCTCAAAAGCTTGCTGGAGGACTCGATAGCGCTATGGGATTCTCAAAATCTTCCAAACAAATACAAAGATTTTTAGTCCTTCAGAATTGTCTCAGATTATTTTTTTAATAAAAGCCAATCACTTCATTCGTGCAACAGCTGCCAGAGTTGATGAGAGACTTTTGTACTNAAAAAAAAAAAAAAAAAGATGGTAGATAAGAACAGCCATGTATTTGAGTTTGATTTTTAGCACATTCAGTTCAGTGTAAATTTTAGGGCATAAATGGATACCTGTGACTTGGCAGACTGTACCTGAAATCATGCAGCCTTTTCTGAAAATGAACCAAACAAGGGTAATATCTCTGCAAGTCTAAAAGGTGGTGAATATTTTTGATTTTCCCTGTGCCTTTGTTCCTTCAGCAAATACAAGCACAGTAGGGATCCCTGTTCTGGTTCAGGATCCAGAAAGCCAACATGGAGAGGTTCCCATCCAACTCCCCTATTTATTCACTTGCGTACCTGCTGTTAGCCATGATCAGAGAGATACCACTGTGCTTCTTCATCCATTGTCCGAATCATTTCAGTTAAAAGAAAGGTTTTTGTTCAAGGGGGTGGAGGTGGTCTTTTTTTTCTTAGTTTCTTTTCCTTTTTTTAGTTTTTCTTTCCCTCCTCCATATATCTGTTCTGTATAAGCTCTCATGAGCTGTGTTGCTGTTCAGGTCTGGTCCTTCACCTCATTAGTGTTTCACACAGAGACCACTCTCTGACTCCGTGGTGTGTATCTGATGTCAGATTCAATAAGAATAACTTGTTTCAAAGGTAAGTGGGCACCTTCCAATATTTTTCTCCTGAAATGTGAGGGAATCCTGTGTCCTGGTGAGAGGAACACAGTCGGTTCCTGTCAGCCATCAAAGGCAGAGGATTTATAGTTCTGTCACAACCCTGTTTCAGCCCTGAGCAGGCACAGGCTGCTTTACAGTTTAATTTTTAAATAAAAAGCTGAACAGTCCCTGCATGTTAATTGCCCCCACAGCAGAGGTACATGTGAAATTCTTAAGCAACCCAGAAGCAAAAGGCTGCATGAAGGAGGAGAGACTAAGGGAGGCCATGCAGGCAAAGGAAGAAACTCCCAACATTATTTAATAGTTCCTAGGTATATAACTTACATGTTATGTGAGGCTCTGATCATATTGTGGTTCTAAAAATGAATTAAAAGTTTGATGTTCCAGATTTAAGGTGGGACTCCATAACTGATTTAGCTCGGCTCAGCCTACAGTGAAATCAGCCTGCACATCCAGAAGAGCCATTCTCACAGTTACTGTCTCTCAGGTGCAATTTCTTCATCACATTTACAAAACAAGTTTCATATGCTTCATGTTTTTATGATCCTGCTGATGGGATATAATATCTAGTGATCTCTAGGGCATGTTAAATACTGCAAAACAAGCAAGGGGAGGACATGCAAGTGTCAGTGAGTTATGTCTCACATCATTATAAACAGATGACTGGTGGCTACCAACAGTGGAAAATGAGCAAACAGAAAGCCGTCTGACAGTCCCGTGTAACATTTGTACTGAGGTACAAGTGGCCTGTTCCACGCTGATTTGAAGGCTGTACCTGTCACGACATCAACAGCAGGTATATTTAAAATTAATAAAGTTCTACTGAAAGTTGTATAAAATACAACTAGCATGTTCTGTGTGAAATGACAGCATAGCATTATCTGTATGATTTGAGAGGAGTTGAGAAATTCAGTGTCAATTCCTACTGCAGCTATAGCTCAAGGCATGCGATTATTTAGTAAATATGTCAAAGTCAAGAGCACAAAACAAGGTCCTGAATGAGCCAGTCCCTGCCCTGGAGAACTCTCAACCTATAAATGACAGTGTGCAGAAAGAGAAAAATCACACAGCTGAGGAAGAAAAAATTTTGGGGGTTTTCTTATTAGAATGTCAATTTTCCTGTGAGTGCTGCAAAAGCAGGATCTATGTGTGATATTTTTGAATGAATTTATGGAGGTGTTTGGCAAATGAAGAAAGGCCTTAAGAGGTGAGGATGAGATGAACATGGGAATGGAAAACTGTTAATGTTCTCTGAAGGGCTGTGAGGTTGAATTCTCTAAGAAACTCCTCATAGGCGTTTTCCCTTCCTTGATGCTGTTTCTGCTAAGATGTAATTTAGCAGAAAGGACTCCTGGCTTATCCCATCAGTATCTTTTCTGTTATATGTTCATGTTATCAAGCCCCAGCTGAATCAGCCTTTAAGGGCCCTTACAGGAGTAATTCCCCCTTTTTTTTTGCTGTCTTTCTTTAAAAGGCTAGATAAAATGATTAGAGAAGTGTAGATTGACTCCGTGCATGATAGTAGAGCAGATTGTCACCTGCCTTCAGCAGGCACTGAGCCTCTTCAGCAGCAGCAGTGCTCTGACTGCAGATAGAAAAGGGAAAGTCAGGGAATGTATCCTTTCTACCACTGCAGAATTAGCATTGTTCTGTGAATGAAACCATGTTACACTACATGATAAAAAGAGTTCAGCAGCAGCACTATCTTCTACTTCTCCCTTCCCACCTATTCCATTCATTTGTGCCCCCAGCGACTCCTCTCCTCCCTAATTGCAGAACTACCCTGTGAAAGTAAAAATTACTTTTCTCTTTTGGGAATGAATCCTGTCTGGGATCTGGCGTGGGAGATGCTGATGAGCACCAGGGCCTGGGGGAAGATCAGCAGCATGACATCTCCCAGCCTCCATGCTGCAGGAGGCGCAACTTGTAGTGAAGGTTCTGGTGGAGGACTACATCCTGAGTGTCAACCAGGAATGTTTGGGCTACTTAGAAGCTTTAGAAGGGTTGAGGGAAGCCCTGTGAGGTTGGAAAGGAAGGTGTGGGTACAGTGCTGATCTAACTAAGCCACAGCACAGACTGGTGCTGGTGGAATTGCAAAGGACCAAGCCCACGCTTGTAACGGGTCCCTGGGCCTGCATGCGCCCACGCTTTGGAAGTGCAGGTCACACATCTGCCATGTCACCTCCTCTTCTTTCATGGCTTTGTGCCTGTTTTCCTCATGAGAGCTTGCCTTGTGAATCAGATGTTTCCAGAGAAATTCTAGGAGCAGCTGAAAACAGAGTCTTTACAGTCTTTTTCCTACCTATGATCTCAGATCAAAACTTGTGATGCCTTGGAAGACTCATGGCCTTCCGGACTACAGGACAGGATGGATTTCACCCCTCCTTCTACCCTCCTGCTTGTACCTCAGAGGGGCCTGGCTGTAGGTGCAGGGAAGTGGGTGCTGAGGCCTGACGTTGCAGGTCAAGCTGAACTTCAGCAGTGCACGACAAAGCCTTTCTGAACCTTCCACCTCTGGAATTAAAGGAGCAACTGAGGGAAGCCTGAACAGCACCCAGATGTTGTCTGGAGTCCTGTGGGCCTCAAATTTAACATGGCAGAAGCACTGCATGTGCTGTACCTAGCTGAAGAAGCAGCCTCAAATAAGATTATTTTATTATGTTATGGCACACATAGCTGCCTATTTCCACGCGTCAAGTGGAGAATTTTAAACTCTATTCACTAGAATGAGTAAAACTCCCATACTGCAGATGGGACAGAACAGCCACCATAGAAATTTCACTTCAACTTCCCCCTTTTTCTTAATAAAAATGCATCTTCTAATATTTAGATTTAAATTTGCATATTTTAGTAGCTGGTTTTGACCTCTGCAAGGTTTGAGGTTTGGTGAAATAAGCCAAAAGTGAGGAGTGAGATGAGACAGTGCCGAGGAGCCCAATTGTCCTGAACACTGGGCAAAATTAACTTCTCATTTTCCCCAATCAACCCCTGTGTGAAGTTCAGAGCAAAGACAATTCCTAAAGTTCAAAAGAAGTCAATCCTGAAAGAAATATTTATGAAAACTCTTTCTCCTCTTGCTATAAAAAAATGTGGCTAAGAGTTTTCCGTATTTTCCATGATGCTCTGGGGGTTTTTTGTGCAAATGGAATAAACAGCCTTGAAGAAAGGTCACAGCCAGTGGCAACTTCATCATTTGCAGCCTCACACACTCTGAGCAAAAGTGTTTCTAGATTGGTCTGACAAAAGCTGGAGATGCTGTTTCCTGTCCCTTGGAAAGAGGAGCTCCAATTACCCCAGCTCACTGCTTCAACTTGACACTCATTATGACACCTGCAAAACAGGCAAAGTTCCTCTAAGGAGGAATTTGTTTTTCTTTCCATCCACGGGAAAAACAAAAGCACAAACCCAGCCGCAGCCGTTACTGCTTTCGTGTCCTTGAGCTTTTTTGCAGGGCAGCAATTGTTCCACTGTTTTCTTAGACTGTCTTTTTGCAGTCTGTCATATGACTGAAATGCCACTTTAGCAGATTTTAAGAAATACAAGTTTCCATGACATACAATGCTTGGTAGCACCTCTGGAGTATTTTTGAAGGAAAAAAGCATTCAGAGAATATGATTCATGTTGCTATTTATAATTTAGGTCAAATTTTTTCTCTCTCTTTTCCTTTTTTTCTTTTTTCCCCTCAACAGCTTCATTTTACAGTAGACTTGGGTATTTGCTTTATAAGATAGATAACCCTTGACAGATAACAACTCTGTCACCTCTGCACTCTGGCAACTATGTCAGATTCTCTTTGAGATTTCCTTGGGGTTTTTCCTGTCTTTTTTTTTTTCACTCAGCGTTTTCTGTAGGAAAAGACTCACAAAATCAAGGCCAGAGGACTTTCATTATTCCCCACAGCATTGCTATATATCTGAGAAAAATTCATGTGCTTCGGTGTTTGTGAGAAGCTGTGCCCCAGATGGGTGGCACAACTGGGCAAGCACACCTGGGGAGGGCTCTGCAGAGCAGGGACACACGGCACCTTTCCATGCCTGCCTTCCCAGGCTCCCCTGCATTCAGATCCTGCACTCCTGAGCTTTCTCCTCTCCCACCCAGTGAGCTACTGGAGAGATTCCAGACCAGCCCATGAAGAATGGCCCTATCATGCATGAGCCACTGCAATGCAGTTTCTTGGTTTTCTGCAGCCTCCATGCTGGCATTATCCCATTTCGTTCGCTTTTCCATGCTCCCACTCTCACTGCTGTCATCACAGCTTTCCTCTGCAGAACCTCAGTGGCCACCAACCACAACTTCCACTGGATTCAGCCTCCTCCAGCTCTGAGCTGCTTACCCTTGTGAGCATGGGAAGCAGCCAAGAGCTGAGCATGTGTATTGCAAATAGTAGTAACCATTTGATGAAGACTTGGGACTTCCTGTCTTTAAAAGAGGGCAAGAGAAATGACAACAATCAAGAAAATAATAGATGCATCAACTATAATTTCTCATTATTATTTTCAGAGAAAATATAAAAATCCCTTGAGAATTCTGCAAAAATGCAATGACCCATTTTTGCCATGCAAATGTAATAGAAATTATTTATTTAGTTGGTTTTTTTCCTCTCTCAGTCACTATAACATGTGAGTAGGATCAGGATATTTGCCACGTGCAAAGGAATGTCACTATTTAATTTTATTTTCCATAGCTTTCTGAGAGATATGCTATATCACATGAGCTGTGGCAGAGGTCCAACCTCCCAGCCTGCAAAGAGTTTTATTGAGCGTGTTGATGGTGCTCTCGCCTCTCTCAGAGGCAGTTTGAGCCACCTCTTTCTTCTCTTCAAAATGAGCACTCTCACCAAAATAACAGAATGCTATAATTATACTCTCTTTTTCTCTCAGTGAGTGGAATTAACCCTGGAGAAGATGTTGGCTTGAGCACTTTTCCAGCCAGTGTGCAAGCAGAAGCTGCAGCACTGCAAGCTGTGAAACAGATTTATATATAAACATTCCTGGTCTGGGCCTTACACTGGAAACTGTATGCAGGGTGTTCAAGTTGTCCTGCACAGGAGGCTTTTCTAGTGTTGTATCCTAAAACACTGGTACAGCCCTTAGGGTAACCCTTGCTCTAGGCACCTCCCCAATGTTTGGGCTCACACAAGAAAGTCTTGAAGCGAAGAGATTGATCAGAAGTCTGTTCTTTTGGGTCCTCTGTTAAACTTTGGTGAAGCCCAGGAAAACCTTGTCATCACTTCACTGGGATCTGGATTTGGGATTTGCCCTTCTCAGACTGGCACACACAGCCCAGCCACCAGGTTTGCCAGCTGGGGGTGCTCAGCAGCTACCTGCAATTGAGTGAGGGCCCAAAGCAGGTTATGTGGCATAAATTATTGATTTAAAGCATTCCAAGTGTGCCTTACATCAGCCTTAAACATTTAACCTGTGTTTGCATATACCTACTTGTTTTAGGTTAAGGTGTTAGAGCATTCAGTATTCAGCTAACTCAAGGGAAATGCAAGATAGATTGTTGTATGAATTAAAAACAGAGATGGTCCCCTAGAGCACATGCAATGCTTCTGAAGTCGCATCCTGTGTCAACCCTGTTAGAGAAAAGAAAACCCTTTGAAGTGGATGGAGGACCATAAAAATCCAATTTCTATGATCTGTCAGCAAACTATTTCTTCTACTCCAGTAGATGACACGCTTACCAAGCTTGTTTTAGCAAACATTTCAGCTTGCTTAATAAATTATAAAAGGCAGCTTGCAAATGGCACATTTCATTCGCAGTGACATAAATCCCAAACAGATTTTTCAGTAGTGTTACAAATTATATAAAGTGATTTATAGGTTTCCTTGGAATCAGTTGTCTGTCTTTTTCCCTGAAATTAGACAAACTAAATGACAGAAAAGTAGGGCAGCATTAAAAAAGCATGAGGATGAAACATTACAGAGTGGGAGTATTTGGGAAATTAAGGTAAAAATGCTGACAAAAGACCAAGGCTCCTGGCTGAGATATGGGAAGGCACTGCAGGTTTGTTCCCCTTCTCTGACACAGCCTTCCCAAATGATCTTAGACAAAGCTCTGGAATTCAGTATTAAAACTTGGCAAATGATGCTTACCTACCTCCTGGTTGGACCACGGAGGCTGTAAATACTCATGTAGTAATTAGGGCGATGTGATGGCCACAGGGAAATAACAGGGAAAATCAGGAAATAACTGCTAAGTGCATCCTTCCCCTTGAGCCTGAGATTGTCCTGTTTGGCTTCTGCAGAGGTTCTCAGACTTGTGCTCCTGTGCTGTCACCACTGTCACTGTCAGCTACTGCCCCGGTTACTGCCTGTTACAGAAAACTTTCAGTTGTCTGTAGTATCTGAAATTATGGCTTAAGTGCTACACACCAAAACTACCACAATTCAGGTAGGTCAAAATCTAAAATGATCATAAAGATGGAGGTGGGTTTTGTTTTCCCCTGAGGAAGAATGATAGAAAAAGAAGTTTCAGATAGAGACATAAGCATTCAAAGGACAGGATCATATTTCTTCTACAGATTTTTTACACACCCCTTGTTCATCTGAGTGAGTGACATTTCCTGCTGGAATCACTGTCTACAATCCTATTTATCACCCTCAGGACATGTCCCACTCTCTCCATCCTCATGCTATGACAAGGAATCTCACTCAGCAAGACGAGATGCATAATGGCTCTTTCATTCTTGAGCTTTTCATCCTGTAGCCAGGTGACAGAGAGAAGACAGAAAAATTAATGACCGTATGTAATGAGAAGACTGTTGACAACCTCTCTACATCCAAACAATTAAATTCATCCCTGTAGTAACTTAGTCAAGCCCCTCCGTTTGCAACTTGCAGAAAGAATTTGTCCAGAACAGAGCTAAGAGCTTGTTTATAGCAGAGCTTGTGCCACTCAGCAAGGCTGGTGTGTCAGAGTGGTGCAACTCCATAGCTCATGTAGTGGTTGATATATGATGCCTCTTGCTAAGCTCTCCCACCTTGCAGTGAGGTTGCTGTCCTTGTCCTTCCTCTGTCCTTGTCCTTCCATGTGCTGTGCCAAGGGCTTTTAAGCTTCTTTAACCTCCTTGTTTACAAAGTGGTAAAGCAACAGCACAGCTATAAATGAAGATAAATTGGACCCTTATATTCCTGTGAACAGCACCTCTGTGGTTCTACCAGGAGTCCAGTGAACAGGATGAACAAGCAGGCAGATACAATCTGGGAGCATGGGCAGGCTGTGACTTAACATCACTCTGTAGTTCCTGCCTGGTGTCAGGCGTGTGATGGCCCTGGCTGCTGCCAAATGAGTCATGACTGGACAACATGGATACCTACTATTCTTTCAACACAGTAACATGGATATTTAATGGATAATAATAGTCCTTCTGGTTTTCTCACCATGCATGATGGTAAAGAAGCAGTTCAGGGGAGGATCTGTCCACCTGAGCCTAAGACATAGCAGGGAGCATGCTTTAGGTTGCACTGTCCCTGTTTCTCACCCCAGTGTTTTTTTCTGGGCAAGTATTTCCCAGCTGAGCCCTGGAAAAAGAAAAGGCAAACCTAACACTTAGCTACCCCTTCAAGCGAAAGGTGGGATGAAGACACTTGCCTTCCCTCTTTCCCTTCTCTTTCTCCTCTTCCTTCCCCTTACCCCTTACACAGCTAGAGCTCATGTTTTTCCCACATGCAGATAAGCAAGTCTACAGTAACTTGAAAAGCTTTGCTTCTGATCACATGGAGAGCTGAGACATGATTTACCCAGAGTCTGTCATCTCACTGTTACCAGTTGTTTAGAAACAGGTATTGATGGGAATTTGTTGTCAGAAACTCTAGTGCAGAGAAACTTTCTAATCTATCAGCTCTCCTCCTCCTCCTTTCCTCCTCTCCCTTTCATAACAAAGACATTTCCATTACTTTTCTGAACATTCAGAAGCAGCACCCATTTGCAGAATGCTGTAGTTACAAACTTGCCAAAGTTACAGCTTCCAAAACAGCAGCTGCTCATATCCGCAGGTAGTGGAGGGAAAGTTTTGAGTGGTGTCATACAAATTTTGAGTGGAGGTTTAGGAATGTGTGAAGGAAGACAGATAACATACTGGTGCTTTAGAAGTCCCAGTAGTCACACAGAAATATTATGCTCAGCTTTGCTATTCCCATCAGTTTACAAGTGAGATATTAAACTATCTTTCAACTGCAACTGATGCTCATACTAAATGATCATTTTACATTGGCCAAATTCCCTACATATTTAGTGTGTTTGTCCATTGTGCCTCATTATGTACAAGGTCTAAAATTCCCTGGGACAGAAATTCTCTTTCTTATTGCATCTGTTCTCAGTAACTTGTAAAGCAGAGCTTTAATTCCCCTCAGCAGGGCTTTTAGGCACAGCTATGCTGTAGCATTAGGTGCTTGAAAACCCCAGACCTTCAAAGATGTAAAAATATGCAGACTCTGACATTTCCCTTTCCTTGAGATGTCTGCACAGCACCTCTCAAAAGCTTTGCTTGTCTTGCTGAGAATGCTATGAAATAGTCCTCTGCTGTTCATGCTTTTGGCTAAGAGCCTTGAAACAAAGTCAAAAAATTGTAATTTAGAAGGATCTTTTATAGCTTCCCGAAGACAGGGGACTAAATCCAGGTATTTATGCTGGCAGAGCAACCTTCCTCATAATGATAATACTGCCACTTCAATAAAAAATCTTGACTTTCAGGGGAATTGGATTCTGCCTCACTAAGAATATTTTAGAAGAATGAAACTGGGTGCATGCTCCATTTCAGAAAGTATGCTATTTCAAGGTGTTATATCCTTGTCATATAAACTCCCAGCAAATTATAGATGTCAATTTAGTCATGTTTTCATTTTATATATTCCAAAGATCACTCATCCAGTCTTGGGTGTTCACCTTTACACCAAGTAGTGCTGTGGACATAAAAAACCTTGACGTGATGGTGCTTCAAAACCATGTGGAATTGATTTTAGCAAAGTAGAAATGTTGCAAGTATTCAGTAACATGCAGAATTGTAATTTTTTGCATTACAGTCAATGAGAAAATTTTGAAAAAACTCACAGAAGTTGCAAATGAAAACCTGGAGTTTACTCAAGCAGTGCAATTCTCACAGTTTTCCTCCAGAAAGGAGGAAAGTCAGACACATGTGTTGAACAGCAGTCAAATTGTGACACAAATGCAAATGCCCCATTAAGGTAAAGAAGTATATGACATGCAAGATTTTATACTCATCAGTTGCTTATCCTGGGTTTATTTTAGCAATAAAGATCAGAGATGTTCCTTCATTATTTCTCAGCTAGTGAAAGACTATTACAATTTTTCCAACTCCTAAAACACTGTGATAGCACAGTGGGGGATTTATGAGTGCTTTGATTAGGACTTAGAATCACAAGGAAATAAAAAGGAAAGCAGAAGGTTATGCTTTGCCAGCGTGGTTTAGAACAAAACAGAAAGGAAGATAAGACATGCAAGCAGGTGTTTTCTTGCTCTGCAGAGAGTTTCTCTGTGGTGGCTGGGGGTCAGGACAGCGAGGTGAGTAGGGCAAACCTAGCAGAGAGCTGGAGATGCTCTGGGATAGTCTGATGCTTACCTGAACAATTGTCTGGTCTGCCTAAGGTATTTCTCAGGCTGAATGGGCTGTTAGCGGGCAGGACCTTGTCTCTGAGTGGCACAGGCAGAGGGACAGGCAATGCCCACCAGCCTCCCCAGGCTAAGACAAGCACGGTGAGATGGCTCCAGGAGAACTGGGGTGAGAGGCCAAAAAAGAGCCAAGTTTGGTGCTGGTGGCTCACACTGCTGCTCCTTGCAGCTTAAACATCGTGTCACAAGTGGCAGAGCAGGGAGGGCAAACCCACAGTGCGGCAAACACTGTGGCCACGTCCGGTGCCCGTGACCTGCCACACTTGGGGCTGGTCAGAGACCACAGGGCACATTGCCCAGTCCTGCCCAGTGGTGAGGCCACAGTGGTCAGACTGTATGGGCTTAACTCAGCACATCTCACACCTTCCTTATATGAACCAGGAACATTCACCTTTTGCTGTGACAAATGCAATATGGCTTTACCAGAAGCCTTTTCTGCTACACTGCCACTGCACATTTCCCCTTTCTGTAAACACTTCACTTCCCTTGGCAATAGAAAAGTGTGGAAGGCAGATTACAGAAAAGCTTTGGGAGGGCAAGAGAAATTTCTGGACCTTGTGGTAATACAGCTGGTCACAAGCCAGTGCCAGAATCCCAAAAGTAATTTCCGGAAGGGTTTTATTTCTCTACCAACAGATGGACAGAAGTCAGAGCTTTTAATGTAGGCTTCTATCAGACAGGGGAAAAAAATCATGATCTTAGTGGAACTGAAATCTATTGAACTACTTTATACTTGTATTTAAATAATTCAATTATTGTGTATTTAATATACACTATTTAATAACTCAATGCATGTAATAATTTAATAAATATATTTTAAAAAATCTGCATTTTAAGAATTTGCTGCTGAAAGTGGTGTTCATAAGGTCCTGTACAGTAATGACTAGTAAATTTCTATCTATTTTGTCTAAATCTATTTGTACATCACAAATATACAATTTTATATAGCCTTCAGTGATATAACATACTAGTACCTTGGAAAACTCATCTATATATCTATATATATAGGTGAGTTCTGCTTGTACTCACTCCACCCACAACATAGATATGTAAAATCCCTCAACATAAAAACAAGGGACACGGAAGCAAAATATTGGTATGAAAATGTCAAAGTGTTTCACGTTAATGCTGTTGTACTACAATGGTTTGATGTTTCATTCAAACAGTTTCTGATATAGAATGGAAGAAAAATTAAAAAACAAAATTGAAATGAGTTTAATTCTTCACAACATATTTTGTTTTATCAGAATGAATCGTCAACTTGTTTAGGTTGTTTTCATCTGAGAGGGAAATGCTTGTTTTGGTGTAATTAAAGCTGTTTGTTTCCAAGAGTAGGGTAGGACAGTAGGCTCTAACTGTTCACGTGTGGACCTAAACCCCTGCATTTATACACCTGACCCACTCTCACTTCTTGTCCTTTCTGAAAAATTCCAAAAAAGCCTGGTTTGTGTCTCCTGGCCCTCTGGATCTCAATACTTCACTGAAGCTCCTCCCTTTGCTTTGTCTCTGCCACACTTCCCCATGAGTCTTTCATCTCACCAGCCCTTGGGTAATGGGCCATTAAACACACATCAAGTGTCCTTGGACTAATCAGTGGTTACTATCTATGCAGCTCAAGAGCACACCGAAGAGTTTATTTGAACACGGGTTTTTTTCGCAAAACTCATTCTTTACAGTGGTTTCTGTGCATTTTCCCTCAGGATCAGCCCCTCCTAAACCTGCCTGGCGAGGTCATTTTTCCATACAACGTTCTCTCTATGATGAAACATTTTTTCAGTAGGGGCCTTTGCTTGGCTTTTGACATGGAGAAGCAGAACAACAGCAGCACTGCTGCCAATTCATCTTTAAAAAAAATATAAATAAGAAGCTGCCTTATTTTCATCCTTAAATAATTTCGATCACAAATAGAACAAATTATGTAACAAACAGCTACCTAGTGAGTTAATTAGTGGTGAATGTTCTAGTTTGAATTCATCAGCAGTCGTATCACCAGAAGCCGAAATCAGGAGGAAACCTTTTATGTTGTTGTTCTAATACTCACAGCTTTGCCTTAAATGAGAGCGAGAGAGGTTGCCTGACTGACTGACTGACTGAACCACAGTCTGATGGTGAAGGAAAGCTATGAGGCTTTTATGGCTGCTTGGGAGATGACAACAAATGCTCTGATGGTGTCATTCCTGTTTGAGCTGGGACATGCAATCGTTTCATGCACAGCTAGAGGGGCAGAATTCCACCTATTTGTTTATAAGGTCCAGCAAAGGCAGGTGGCGCTGGAAGTGTGAGTGTGGAAACATGACACATGCTAGGGAGATAAAACTTTTGTAGCCCCAATGCTCCCATAGATACTGCATCCGAATAAAAAAAAAAGGAATTAATGACAAATGTGTCCCACACAATCCTCACAATAGATCTTCTTTCTAAATAGATACCTTTGACTATTCTAAAGGGACTCAATAATATCTAAGACTTGCTTTGTTCCAAGGAGCATATACGCATTTTTAAAGACCGTTCAAAAGGCTCTGCTTGTTCAAGGGGATGCTCTGTCAACAATCCTCTTGGTTGCTTTATTTTTTTATTTTGCAAGTTTCAACAAGAACAAAGGCTAGTTGTGAAAAAGATTTTCTGTGGAAGGTCAGACAGAACTGAGTAATAAACAGTGGTTTTTTTATAAACAATATCTACAAATATATTTGTTTACTCAGTGCCCTTGAGATTGGTGAGATCAGGCATAATTGCCTTTTTTCCTGAAGAACTTTAGTGCTTTGTTGCTCCTGGTTTGTGGGAGTCTTTCCACTGGCTCTGGTAGGAGGTAATGATTGTAATTAAAAACATTCCCAAAAGTTTCTGTACCCTCCAGCCTGGTGTCCTTACGCATGGGCAATCCGTCTTGCTGCCTCAGCTTGGGATCAGAGAAGGGGATTTTAATGGGAGAAGACACATGTGAGAAGTCCAGCACAAAGTGTCCAAAATACAGCAGTACAGGGTAAAATTCAAATATAAAATCTGAAATAAGCAACCAATAATGAGCCATACTCAGTACTCAGAACGACAAATTCACGGGGGCAAAGTCAAAAGAGACTCAATCCAGCCTGGTATAAGATGCAAGACTGACTTTTCAAGCTATAAATACTTCTTTGTTTTAGGGTTCAATTTTAAATGGCTCAGAAAACACAAGAAAAGGAAAGCACAACCAGTCAGCATTTATACCTGGTATGCTTTGTGGGTACACTGTGAAATAAAAACCCGGACGAGCCCCCAACTGAAATAAAAACGGGCAGGACTGCGAGTCCTTTAAAAGCCTTTATTAAAAGTGATCAGCTTGGGTTGGGGCCTGGCAGGCTGCGCACACCGCCGCTGCTCCCAGCTTCGACGTGGGGGAGGAGGAATGCGGCCTTGCCACTCAAAGTGATAAGACCGGGCCTTCTCTCCTCACAGGGGAGTGGCCAGGAAGACAATTTCAAGGTGTCCTCGGAGGGGGGGTGCTCTCAGTCAGCCCTCTTATTGCTTGTAGTGATCAAAAACGAAATCCAAAAGCTGGTCAGGTGATGTTCTCCTTCCAACTGATCGTGTAATTGGGTTGATTTTCTTAAAAAGTTTGTTGGCTCGTCTTTAACTTATTTTTCTAGGGGTTCATTGTTTTTCCCAAGGGTCCTTTGGGTTTTCGTTTGCATATCAGGTTTTCTGTTTTTTTCTTCTCTCTGGTATCTTCACACAAGCCTGGGAGGGGGGGTAGCTAGGCAACGGGGAAGGGTAGGGATTCCTTAAATTTACATATCCTGATAAGGAGTAGTTTACTGATAAGGATTTGTAGGTTTCTTACAACAGGATGATTAGCAGTAACAGTTAATAAAGGACGAAATATAACATTCAGGTAATGAACAACAAACTACAATGAAATATAAAATAAATGGACAATTGTTAAATTGATAATCTGGCTTCTTATTTATAACACACTGGAAACACACTTGTCTGAAATTCTAGTGCATGTCTTTCTTACAAACAGGAAAAGCTCTCTTTGTGTATTGTGAGGGCATGTATATATGGGTGTGTTTCTCAAACTGTGTTTATGCCCTCCTTCCAGAGGAACAGCAACTTGGAGTCCTTCCTCCGAGGCACCTCTGAGGTCTGGGGTTGTAAATGCAACGATTCCTGCCCTGAACTTCCCAAGCATCCCTCTTCCTTCCCCTCCAGCTAATCGCTCCTGCTGAAGGGCACAGCACAGAGCTTGGGGAACGCCAGAGCAGTGTTATGGATAGCACTTAATTTCATTTTCTCCGTGATGCAGGGTATCTCTGTACTTTAAGCATTGAATGTGAGTCCTGCTATCAGTGATTTCTTGCCAATCTACCTATAGAAGTAATAACAAGTAAAATTCAGTCCACTCCTCAATGATTCATGTTTTTGTTTCATATCCTCTGTCTGCCTTGATAGTGAGAAAAGGGGTCAGTACTCCCCATTGCCCTCACCATATTCTGCCAGAGTGCTACCCAAGCCTTTTGTAATCTGAAATCAGTATTCTTCTCATCTTTATAAAAGATAAGTTGTAAAAATGGATACCTAAGCTATAGTAAAGAACGGAGAGTATCAAGTTCTCTATCCCTAGTTCAAGCTGTCAAAGTTTGACAATGCTGATATGTAAATGCATAATTCTTCAAAAGTTTCTACTGTTGTCTGTTTCCTTGCATGATTTATATAATCTTCAGATAAATTATTCAACTGAAAACTTTCCATTTTATAGAGCGGTTGACTGCTTTCTATTTGTGTAACTCTTTCCCTCTACAGATGAGAAAATGCAGAGGAATTTATTCCTTACAGAGAACAAATATTAATAGTTCGTGAAGAGTTCGGCGTGATGGTTGCAACAGAAAAGTATCTGGTAAAAGCTACCTTACAACACACCTTTCGTTGTGGATGTTTTCACCGCTTAACATTCACAGTGTGAATTATACTCAATGGGAGACAGGGGGGTTGGTTTCGTTTTGACACCGGCAGTGACTGCTAACGCGCTGATTAACTAAAAGCAATGGCATGGTTGCTGAGTGAGTCATTAGCGTCGTCAGTGAAAAGCATTAATGAGGAAGGAAAAAACCCCAGTTGCTTAGAAAAAAAGCATAAAGCGCATGATGGAGTATTTTAATTTGTTCAAAAATAGTTTCTGCTCCTCTGCTGGTATAATTAAGGCTTTATTAATTTAGAATGGGAACAGATGAGAACATGAAGCTTTGTGTGTCTGCATCAGCTCAGGCACGGCTCATAAGCCTGAAGAGAGACCACCAGGAACCACAAGTTTTCAGGGGCAAAGGTTCCTCCATGGTACAGGCTGTGGGAGAAACAAATAACCAGCCCCCACTGAACTGATGTCTACTTCTGTATCAGATTTTTGCTGCTTGCCCATATGGACAATGGGCAGACCTCAAAAGTGTGCCAGTTTAGTCATGTTCAGTATAATTTGTTTTCTGTAACCTTACAAGGACCTACAAGTAAAGTGCAAAAGAGACAAAATCCTATGCTTCTGCATGCAAATGGGAATGGGCATTGGAGTATAACCAGGAGTTTGAGAGGAATGAGAGACTTGTCTTTACAAACAAGCTGTGGGCCTGCTGGTAGATAAAGCTAGCACTGAGAGATAAAAGAAACAATGGGAAGGATTCCACTGGTTGATGAATGGAAAGAAAGAGATTTGTCTTTACAAATAAACTGTAGGTCTGCTGATAAATGAAACTGGATATTGAGAGATGAAAGAAACAATAGGAAGAACCATAAATGCCACAAGAATTAAAAATTAAAGGGGGGTTATATATTAGAAGGGAGTCTTGGGTATTAGGTGTTTCAGGAAGTCTGTACCTCTCAAGTACCTCAGCCAATGAGGAAAGAGAGAGGGAAATGCAGTTGGAAAATTAGGATAAATAGGAGGCTGCGCCCACCAAAAATTTGAGAGACCTCAGGGGAATGCCCCATGGCCTCTCCCTTTATTCGAATAAAGTAACGGGGCTCCTGTCTCCTTTTTGGACATAGAAACCTCTGGTGTTTGTGGATTAATTTTCCTGACAAGTTCATCCATAATGTACTAATGTTCCCACACCAAGTTTAGTATATCCATGTGGAAATTACCTCCAGAGAAATTCCTCAGACAAAAAGCCATTGAAAATTACAATAAACTCATGTATTGGATTTATTGAGGTCTCTATTAGGCTCCAAGTCTGGATCTTGGAAATCCGGACTTGGAAATCTAATTTTATTTTTTTAACCTTCAAAAAGTCTGGATCAACATTCCAATATTATCTGCAGGAGTACTGTGCAGAAGTTCAGAAATTCAATTTTTTCTGATTGATTCCACTGAACATATTCAAAGAAATAAAGCATAACCTTGTCTAGATTGTCCACTTGTACGTGTGGACAATGAAAGTGACTTTCGTGTTCCACATATCAAGGAATCATAAAATCATAGAATTGTTTGGGTTGGACAGGACCTTGAAGATCACCTAGTTTCAACTCCCCTGCCGTGGGCAGGGACACCTTTCACTAGACCAGATTACTCAGAAAGGGATCATAACAATTCGTGACCAAAGAATGCAGGTTTATCCCTGACAGGCTCAGTGTGTCTTGAAACAGAGATGCAGAAAAACCACAGAATAATTTAGGTGGGAAGGGATCTGCTAAGGTTCCTTCTACTCTGACCTTCTGCTTGAGGTCTAGTCATATCACCTTTTCCAAGGGTTGTGTCCAGTTCGATCATTCAAGGATGGAGCTCTCCAAGCTCCCTGGGCCCTGTTCTAGTATTAGACCACCCTTATGCCAAAAAAAGTTTTACTGATATCTAATAGGAATTTCTCATCTCTTCTGTCTTCTCAGATCTCCTGATCAGGCAGTGGTAGAGAGTCAGAACATCTCCCTTGAACCTTCTCTTCTTCATAGGCTCTTAAAGAAGTACAGTGCACTTGACTCCTACAGATCTGCACTGCTTCCTAATATCAGGCAGAGTTCCTTGCTGGGGGTAGCCAGACTGTGACGTTACTCATTTCTACCCACTTTTCTCCTCTGTTTGTACCAGGTACCCTGTCTCTCTCTCTAAAATGCTATTTTAAGAGAATCATGACTTTTAATCTAGCTGCTGGCATACCTCCCTCTACCCACAGGAAAGCACAGCAGCCACTGAGACAGGCACGGAAAATCTGTGCCTGCCATTCTTACCCTGTATCTCACCTGTGTGCTGGTGTTCTACTCCTGTGCACATGGGGTTAACCTCTGCAAAAAGGCTCCTATGACCAGAAGTGGGATTTGAGCCCAGCACTTTAGGCCCAGATTTCAGAAGCCAAAAATCTCTGTATATTAACTACCATACTATGTGCATCGAGATGTGTTGAAATCTCAGCACTGAGATATTACAATATTATTTGAGGATACAACACAAAATAAAAATGAGAGAAAAATGAGAACAACAACAGCATAGAAGGAAGCTTGCATCTGTGGAACTCACTATTTTGCATTCTCTTCACTAAACAAAAGCTGGAAATAAGAAGTTGGATAGCGCAAAATATTTCCTCACTGATATTTAATAGAAATCCATTTTTTACTCGCTATTACAGAATCATAGAATCTAAGGTTGGAAAAGACCTGAAACATCATCAAGTCCAACCTTCAACCTAAGTTTAATACTTTAATACCAATTTCAAGGAGATTTGCAGGTGAGTCCAGGCAGAGGTCTTTTTAGGGCCTGTACAGGGTTGGTTTTCAAAGGTAACATGGCCAATAGGATTCATGCAGACTCCCCAGGTGCAGCACTGCTGATGCCAGAATGACAGGTAATGCAAGCTGGTAATGGTAATGGTAATCTTCCATGCTTCAGCTCTGCGCCCACAC
>WEIT01042039.1:9561-34794 GCA_013389985.1 Dryoscopus gambensis | reverse complement strand
GGTGGGCTGGGATTCAGTTTTTTTCTTGATTGTGATCTGTGGTGCAAGACAGTCTTTTTGTACGTCATTCACAAATTTTATCCAACAAGTTCCTGCTATCTTTCCTACTCTCCTACTAGGGGTCCGTCCAGAACCTGAAGGACCTGACAAGAAAGATGAAGAGACACTATTTACAAGGGCCTGGAGTGACAGGACACAGGGAAGGGCTTCCCACTGCCAGAGGGCAGGATTAGATGGGATACTGGGAGGAATTGTTCCCTGGGAGGGTGGGCAGGCCCTGGCACAGGGTGCCCAGAGAAGCTGTGGCTGCCCCTGGATCCCTGGCAGTGCCCAAGGCCAGGTTGGATGGGGCTTGGAGCACCCTGGGATAGTGGAAGGTGTCCCTGCCCATGGCAGGGGTGGGACTGGATGGGCTTTGAGGTCCCTTCCAACCCAAACCATTCCCTGATTCTGTGATTCATTACAGTCCCAGTTTTGGCCTCCTGGTCTCTTCAGCCTCTGTCCAACTCTGCTCACTCACTGCTCACTGCTGGAACATCCCACTTGGTTTGCAAATATAAAAGAAAGTGGACTTAGAAAACGAGTGTTTTCATATGTGTCTCCACTCCTTTAATGGCCTTAAAGTTCCCTCAGGAGTTTGGATGTGGGTAAAAAACCCTGGAAAACCGCCCGGCCCCTGTTCCCTCAGCTGCGCAGGCGCTTGTGAGTTAAATCTCCGCTGCTGCAGATGGCACCATTTCCATGAACGAGTCTCTGCGTGTGCCTGGATGCTTTTCATTAGAAATATTACCTCATGCTCCACTGGCTCTGTGTTTGCATGTGCTGAGGCCCTGTTTGGTCCTGACTGTTCAGCTTTGTGGGAACTCCTGCAGGGAAAAAATGGTCACGAACCATTTTTCTGCATCTGGTGCCTATAAATCTACCCTTGAGCCAGGAGAAAAATTGTTTAACTCAGAGATGTGTCCTGGTAAGCTCCAAGGAGAGTCTTCTGCTTTACTATAAACATTTGTGTCTTTAAAAGAAACACTTATTTCGGTGCCTGCCAAAGTCTGGGAAAATCCTCCCCAGACTCCAGTAGTTTGGGAACCAGGATACACCACAGTGCTATCGTGTTGATTCTCATTTTTCCAAAAAAGAACTTCCTTTTTCAAAAGTTCGTTTCATATGCCAAACACTTAGAAATGAAATATCTGGCTAAATACCTGAAGTCTTACTCCCAAGGATCTGTCATCTGTGAGAAAGGATAATCATAGAGTCACAGAATGATTTGTGTTGGAGTGACCTTAAAGCCCATCCAGTGCCAGCCCCTGCCCTGGGCAGGGACACCTTCCACTGTCCCAGGCTGCTCCAAGCCCCGTCCAGCCTGGCCTTGGGCACTGCCAGGGATCCAGGGGCAGCCACAGCTTCTCTGTTCCTGGTATTTCTAATGCTATTTTGAGTTCCTTATTGGTGTTTCCTTTTCCTCTTTCATCATCTTGGATGGAGATCCAAATAAGAAAATAAAGCAAGAAGGACATTCACAGAGTGTCTTACTGCCTCTGTTGTCACTAGGACACTCTCAGGTCATGCCATCAGCTGGGACAAAGGGGGTGAGCAGACCACAGTTTGAGCGTGGTCCAGTTTTGAGGCTTCATTCCTCCTCAGCTGAGTGGAATCCTTTGAACCCAGTTCCACCTGCACTTGAAAAATCCAAGTGGATTCAAGGATTTTAATCACATTAAAATAGGGGGACATTAGGAACATTTTAGCTGCAGTTTCCTCTCTGAATTATACTGTAAAAATGAGATCCACCCCGGCTGTGTTCTGCCCTCCTCCTGCTCTGCATGTTCCGTGGTTCATGGCTGGGTACTTTTCTCTCTTTAGCAGAGCACGGGGCCGTGCAAACAGCAGCAGCCATCCCTCATGCTGTCAGGCCTTTCACCCCCAGTCAGCCTTGATATTATTTATATTCTGCTTGGTGAATGGAAGTCTTTTTCAGCGCTTCTATTCCAAACAAGGTTCTGCGTTTGTCTGGCATGAAGAGTGCAAAATCCCTTCGTTTACATTTTTAGGACAATGCACCCAAAATACCTCTCCAAACCTGGGTGTTGTTTTCAACCCGGGGATAAAAGTCTCATTACCAAATATTCTGTGGAGCACAGGGGCATAAGGCAGGGCAAGGAAGGAGGGGGGAACCCCAGAGCCCCTGGCTGTACTGGGAGACCGTCCCAGTGGCACTTCTTGCCATGAGTCCCCTCTCCCCAGGTCACCTCACATTCTGAGGGCATCTGTGCCCAGGGGAAGAGATTTTGGGGATTGTATAAGGTTTATGGGATGTTTAGGAAAAAGCTGGGCGCTCGCTGTAGTTTTGCAAAGCAGGGAAGATATTTCTAAAGTGATAATCTTGCCTTACTTTTACATGGAAGTGTGGCGCAGTAGGACGAAAGGGAGAGGAAAAAAAAGAGGTTTGTTTGCTTTTGAAGAGCTGAGGGTTCCTCAGATAATGAGCCCTTCCAGTCCATTTGCATCTGTGCAGGCAGCCCTGCCAAGGCTCCACAGTCTGCTGCTAGAACCAGGATCACATTTCTCAGCCTGCCAGGCTCTAAATCTGAGAAACACCACCCAGCACAAGGACCCAGAGAGAGGCGAACAGGACACTGTAAATCCACCAGGCTGGAAAGGATGGGAAAGGAGGGAGTGGATTGCACATCGTGAGCACAGGGTACTGTTCCCTGTGCTTTGTGATTCAGGGATTGCCCTGCAAATATTTCACAGTCATAAAAGAGAGCACACAGCAGTGCCGAGGGGATGGACATAAATCTGTATTGGAAATCAAGGAGTGCTGAGAGATGGAGCTGAGATAGACCCGAGCATGGAGATATGTAATAAAAACCTGACAGAAAGCCTGCTCTGGATATGTACACTGGTGTTGGAGCAGCTGACAACGTGAAAGCCATTTATTGTTGATAACAGCATGGGGAAATGCAGCTTTTGTCCATGCCAAATTGCTCCTTTTACATAGCAAAACAACCCGTGCCAGCCAGTTCAAGACACTTTTGTTTAAAAAATGCCACTTGTAGACACCGTACACACATACAGACACCAGACTGGGCATGGGATTGCCCTGCTGATGGATCAGAATTTAAAGGAGGGACATCCTGCATCAGTCTCATAAAAGGATGGCAGCAGCTTTCGGATGGTGGGACTCATAAAACTTACATTTGGTGTGCATTCTGCCAGCTGTTTGACAGAGTGCTGAATCAGGACTGAAATTTTTCAGGAAGGCAATGGAAAGGTCAGGACACAATACTGAAAATAATTGTTTGTCCCATCTGGATCTTATCACTTCCATTCCCTGCCTATATAATCTTTTCCTGATGTATATATATTATACAAATGCACTCCTCAACCTGCTGTTTGAACAATCAGACCTCTTGATGCTGTCTGACCTGCCTGACAGCCTCCCCTTTCCATAGAAAGTGCAGGAGAAGCAGGGCAGGGATGGGGCAGCCGCAGCTTCTCGGGGCAATCTGGAAGCCACCCTCACAGGGAAGGATTTTGTCCCAGTATCACATCAAAACCCTCTCCTTTTGTTGGATGGCATTAATAAAAGCAGCAGAACTGTGACTTGGATAAAGCACAGCCGAGCTGTTCGCCCCGCGGATCCCCCTCACGGCCATGAGTGAGAACATCTTGACTCATTATCACCTCTGCTCCTCTGAGGTGCCACCTCCCCTCTGCCGGCAGGGCCTGCAGCAGCCGATGGTCTCTTAGGGAAGTTGGTTATGAGTTTACACTTCTATTTTTTTTTGGCGAAAAAACCTCTACATATTTGTTTTTATTCACTCTCTTAGACCCCGCTGTTTATTTGCTTACATAAAACAAGCACAAGAGGCCGCCTTGCAGCTGATTTTCCTCGGTGTCAGGTCACACACATTCCACAAAGTTTAGTGTCACAGGGAGGAATGACAGAGCATTTCATATGTGGTTGTCTCACTGGGGACAGGTTGGGAGGCTCAGAGATAAGAACAGCAGCTTCCAGCTATCAAGTGAGCTCGGGCTATGATGCAAATAATTGTTACTGCCATTATCTTTGAAGGCAGATGTTTGGTGTCCCTGTGAGGAAAAAATAGGATCTCTCTAATACTTCTAAAAAGCCTTGTTTTCCTACATTGTAATAACTCAGCAGACAATGATATGAATGAGCTGAAATATGAAGGGGGAAGAAAACCTTTCTATAAATGACAGAAAGGATTAATATAATTCATCTCCTATTTATTAGTGGTCGTCTGTTGTCAGGAAGTGCTAAAAAGTACACATCAATGGAAACAAACTGTAAATTATCTCAGCAATGTTCTGTCAGGTGAACCTGATAGGGAAACTCCAGAGTAAATCACCTGGCATGTTTATAAAGCAAGCAAACAACCAAGCAAATCTCAGTGGAGGCAGCTTGCAGCTGTTTTATTGCACTGATGAATGTGGGACAGGGTTGGGGAACAGCACCGAGGCAGGTCAGGGGCTGAGCTTTCCCTGGACTTGACACCAGAGCTGAGCAAAGAGGGCAGCACATCCATCACGGCCAGGAGGATGGAGCTGGATACGTTCAGCTGCAGGCAGAGAAAATAGAAGGCAAAAAAAAAACCAAACCCCAACAACAAAGAAAGTCCCCAAACTCACCTCCACAATGTCCACAAACTTGGAAGCATTAATGGTGAGCTTTGGCAATGTTATCCTCAGCAGCTGTTCCAAGCCAGACCCATTCCTAAGGACCTGAGGATCTTGGAGGCCTTCTCCAACCTTTCTGATTCTATGGGATAGTGGCCCCTGGAGGGTTATGAGCCACCACCTGTCTAGAGGGGACACCAGGACATGGCTGGAGCCTGGACACGCCCATCCCCATCAGGCTCTTCACCCCAACATTCCCTGGCTCTGGGGATCTCTGGCCAGTGCCTGGCACAGGAGAGGAGCACTTGGAGACCTCTTGGTCCCAGACATCAGTTCACCAACAGGGCTCTGCAAGGGACAGCCTCAGGAGCTGCTATCTGGAAAAGCTCATGAGGAATCCTACGGCTCTGCTTGGGAAAATTCTCATTTTACAGCTCCGCCATGAAGGGCAAAGCTCGGCTCTTTCCATACTTTTCTCAGGACTGTTGTATCATTTCCCACCATCCTCATCCTAACCAATAATTTGGGAGTGTGATGTTATGCCAAATACTTCATTGAAGTCAAGAAAATTTACTTCATTTCCTAAATCTGAAGTGAAAGAAATCAGAGAGGTGCAATGTCCAGTAGTTTACTGTAAGTATTTTACTTGACCAGCACAAGGAATTGTTTCAGCAACGCTTGAATAGGGAGAGGTTTAATACACACGTCCTCTTTAAGTCTAATAATTTTCTTTCTTGTCCATTATTCTGAATAGTTTTCTTTTGGAATTATCCATTTTGTTTATCTCTCATCTTGATTCACACCTTAGACCATTTTTTTGGTGTGTTTTGACCAAGATGTGCAGTCCCAGCTGGAGTGATAAAAATAACCAAGGCATTTTGGGTCAGGATTGAAGTGTTTTAAAGTTGTTTGCAGACATTGCCATGATACCTACTCATAGTGGCCAGGACTGAGAGTGAAAGTTCAACTTGCAACTCTCCTTCCCAAACTGGAATGATCATTGCTGCAGCATCTTGGGGCTGTGTACTCTAAATTACTCAAATCCCAGACTGAAAATTTTAGAAATTAGATGGCTGAAGAAAAAGAAAACCCCAAAAGTTTTCAAAGTCTGTGCCACTGTACAGAAGCATCAGGGTTTTTTTTCAGAATGGCCCTTATTTTGTCAAAACTCATTTTTTCCTCGATTGCCTGGTTTCAATTTAATGATTTGTGATGAGTTTCAATGATAAAAAAAGAGGTGACAGGGTTTTGCTCCAACTCCCACACAGTAAATTATTTGTAAGACAATCCAGTGTTTGCCCCCCCCCAAAAATTTTAAAAAATCACAAAGCAGTCATTATTTTAATAGCTTATTTAGGGAGTTACACAGTCAGATATCATGTGTGACCTGCAGGGAGGAATTATTCCAAGTCCTCTGAGAGTTGTTCCATTGCTGAGGACTCTGGAGCTGCAAATCCCCTAAGTATTTCCAAAATAAAGCGCAGATTTGACTGTCCATTGCAATTGCAGGTGCTCTTATTAGTTTTAAATCTCTGGCAAGGACTAGTGATAGAAAAGTGTTTCCTCAAATTGCAGCTGGAACATGAATAGGTCCTTAGAAAAACCTTTGGAGAAAAAAACAACTCATGAAGTTTTCTCCCTGATTTTAGTTGGCCAATTTTGACACCATCGGAGTGTCATTGTGTTGTTACTGTAACTAAGGCAGGAGCAGATTTAAAGTTCTCAGCGTTTTCAGGGTATCTCTAAACAATTCCCAGTGCAGAAAGGGAATTACTGAGAAGGGAAATTCAGGTGCCTTTTTGATTTTTGACAACCTCCTGTGCTCTGCTTCTGACATTACCAAAGGCAGGAGCCTATGAAGGTGGGAAATTGGTTTAAATGTCACATGTGATTGCCAAAGCCAAACCTCCAGCTGGCTGTAGCTCGGTGTCAGCCCCATGCTCAGGCTCAGATCCTGGATATTAACCCTGCTGAGCAGAGGCTGTGTCAGGATCGTGCTGCTCCTTTATCACACGTGGATTTTAGCTTTAAACATGCAAACATACAAAATGTAAATACATTGTTGTTTAATATCTGCGTTAATGACACAGATGATGGAGGGCAGCCTCAGGCTTCAGGTGACACCAAGCCAAGGGGGCACTGACACCCCTGAAGGACGAGCTGACATCCAGAGGGACCTGGGCACACTCCAGAAGTGGCCCACGGGAATCTCAGGAGGTCTAACCAGGGCTGCCCCTGGGTCAGGGCAACCCCCGGGATCAATCCAGGCTGGGGATGAGCAGATGGAGCAGCCCTGGCAGAGCATTTGGGGGAGCTGTGGGTGAGAGCTGGACCTGCCCCAGCCCAGAACCCCCCTGAGCCTGGGCTGAGCCCCAGCGTGGGCAGCAGGGGAGGGATGGGGATTCTGCCCCTGTGCCCCTGTGCTCAGGTGAGAGCCCACCTGCAGAGCTGCCCCAGCCCTGGGCCCAGCACAGGAAGGACCTGGAGCTGCTGGAGAGAGCCCAGAGGAGGCACCAGGATGAGCAGAGGGATGGAGCAGCTCTGCTGGGAGGAAAGGCTGGGAGAGCTGGGGGTGTTCAGCCTGGAGAGGAGAAGCTTCGGGGTCACCTCACTGTGGCCTTCCAGTGGCTGAAAAAGCCAACAGGAAACATGGAGAGAGACAATTTACAGGGTCCTGGAGTGACAGGACAAGGGGGAATGGCTTCCTGGAGTTCGGAGTTAGATGGGATACTGGGAAGGAATTGTTCCCTGGGAGGGTGGGCAGGCCCTGGCACAGGGTGCCCAGAGAAGCTGTGGCTGCCCCTGGATCCCTGGCAGTGCCCAAGGCCAGGCTGGACGGGGCTTGGAGCACCCTGGGATGGTGGAAGGGGGCCCTGCCCATGGCAGGAGGTGGCACTGGATGATCTTTACGCTCCCTTCCAGCCCAAACCATTCCATGATTCTGTGATTCATTACAAGCAGCAATATGAAGAACAGCAATTAGACCAGGCTGCCACTGAACTGTCCCCAGCATTGAGCCAGAACAAAGACTGATTTAAAGGTTCCCTCAGTGTATTTTCGGGCATTCTGGTATTTGCTGTCTGAGCTAGAAGACAGATACACCTGCCCTTTAGCAGCTCAACCTGTAGACTTAAAAATTGAGGAACTGCCTTAATCTCATCCAGAAAAAACATTTTCTGTGCTTATAGAAGCAGTTACATTTACACTTTATCAATATTAGTATTAGTATTTAGTATTAGTATTTGTATCAGTATCAATATTAGTATTAGTATTAGTATCAGTATTAGTATCAGTATCAGTATCAGTATCAGTATCAGTATCAGTATCAGTATTAGTATTACTTCTCTGGTGGTACCATGTAGAACTTACCAACCCACAGTAAGAGGTACCTAACCAAAAGGGTTTAAAAGTGCTGTAGAAACAAAGTAGATGCCCTGAGAGGAAAAAGAGAAGCAGTTTGCCCTGAGTCAAAATGAGAGTCCCTGGAAGAGGTGGAATTTGTTTCTAGAGATGTTGATCCGTGCAGCTGTAGGGCTCCTCAATTTTCCTGTCTCTTTTACAGTTCCCACCGGGCACCTTGCATTACAAGGAAATATGGAGATATAGAATCCCAGGATGATTAAGGTTGGAAAAATGTCCAGGATCAGGAAGTCCAAGCTGTGCCCGATCCCCACCCTGTCCCCAGCCCAGAGCACTGAGTGCCACCTTCAGGCCTTCCTTGGGCACCTCCAGGAATGGGCACTCCAAACCTCCCTGGGCAGCCCCTGCCAAGGCCTGGTCACCCTTTCCATGGGGAAATTCCTCCTGGTGTCCAACCTGAGCCTGCCCTGGCCCAGCCTGAGGCCGTTCCCTCTCCTCCTGTCCCTGTTCCCTGCGAGCAGAGCCCGCCCTGCCCAGCTCCATGCTCCTGTCAGGTTATATATCTGGAAATTCAGGAGGTGAGGTGGAATAGTGTCCTAGTGGAGCCCATCTATTTCTAAACATCTCTGACAGCTGAGCTAGTGCCTGATGACAATTATATTCCATTTTCCTCTGAAAGCAGAAATCTGCTGCTCACGAGCTCCTTGCTGCTCGTCCTCGTGCCATTAGCAAGATATGTTCTCCTGCTTGCTGGATTTTCCCACAGACAGCTCCCAGCTCCACCAACTGGGCTGCAGTTAAATTATATCAAACAGCTCCCAGTTCCTTCCCTTCCAACCAAGTGCCTTTTCCCCCGCATCCTGGTTTAACAGGAAAATTGGAAAATATTTTAAGCAAGTGTTGTTAATAGAGCCCCATTTGGCACTTACATCCTATATTAACATATCAAACACAGTTTAACATTCAAAATCTCTCCTGTCTGGCAGCCAGGAAATTATGCCATAATGTTAATGTACATGGCCTTATTAAATTTTGCCTCTATAATAGAGAGTCTGCTATAAGGCAAAGGGAAGAGCAATATATCACAGATATTGCAACACACACCAGCACTGCAAAGATAAAATTTCAAATATGTACTTATGCAGCTGCTATCTGAGTATCTTTATTTTGGATATCTTTATTAAATACCTTCATTTTTCCTGAAAATAAACCAAGAACTCAATAAGCCACTACAGACAGGTAGTGCAGGCACCTGGGGAAAGGGGGTGGGAGGGGAAAAAGAATAAGGAATGAATGCCATGGGCACACAGAACAGTGTAAAACCACATGAACCTGAGGCAATCCTGCCTCCCTTCTCCCTGCACCATCTCTTCCCACTGCTGTCCCACACTTGGATCAGTGAGGCAGATCAGTTCACTGACCTGATTGGAATTTAACTCTGGAGAGGAAAATGCTCTTTGCCAGCTCATGGAACATCTCTGCATGGTTATCTTAACAATCCCAAGGAAATAAGTGAGAGAGACACTGTCACTGGGAGTGGTGTGGGGGGAAAGAGGGAGATAAATCCTTCAGCAGAAACTGGTTGTGAATGAAACTCACAGTAAGGAAATGCAGTCAGTTGTAGAAAAATCCTCAACAAAACCAGTTGAACCTTGAAATTCAAGTTTTGCCAGTTTTAAGTCATTTAAAACAAATGCCTACATTTCCTAGAATTAATGTTTCAATTTTATTTCTAATTTCCACGCTGATTATTTATTTATTCATTGATGTTGAATTGAGGCTGTCCTTACAAATCCGACTCAGAGAAGCTTCACTACATTCCCACTCCTGCGGCTCCCAGAGCCCCTGAGGAGACACAAACACTGGGAATCAGCATCCCAGCTGCCCGTGCTTTCTGCAGGATAATATTTCTCTGGAATCACAACATCTGGGAGCTGTGGAGTCATATTGCTCCTTCTGCTGGCAGTGCTGCCAGGAAGCTGCACGGTTTGGGAGTGGAATTCACCAGGAAGACGCTGCAAGGAACTTACACATAATCCTCTCCATAAAAGCATCTATGCCCTGAGACTTCTGCAGCAATCTGAGCAAGGGGAGCCCAACCATTCAGGAAAAGAGGGAGAAGAATAAATAGTCGGGACATCTGAACGGAAGTGAGCAGTCTCTAACCAACTTTCACAACTGGAGTTCCATTTTCTACCTCTTAGGAAATGGGAAAAGGGGACCTGGAGCATCCTGGTCCTGGCAAGGAGAGCTGCACCCACATTCCTGGGTCTTGCCAGCCTCCCCCATTCGCTGCCTGTGCTTCCTCTGCCTGGCTGTTCACAGTTAACCTCCAGAACACACTGATTTTGGCATCATTTAAAAATAAGCCTGGATAAATGAAGCCTTGCTGCTGAATTTCCTACTCCTGGACTTCTTGGGCTGTTCCCAGGACCCACAAAAGTCAACAGAATTAAAGCTTCCCCCTGAAGTCACTGGAGCTTTAGCTCTTTCTGCTGTGGCTAATTAATCTTGTTCATTAGTTACTCCCCAGCTCCCCTTCCCTCTTCCTCATCACTTCGTGCTGGTGCACATTATTCTTGTCTTTTAAACATTAATTGTTGCTGTGCAGGCCCTTCCTGGAATGCATTAAATGAAATCCCCCCAGATATCCACCTTCCTCCTTTTGCCAGTGCCTCGGAGGCCGGGGAGCCGGGAAGTGGCAGGTGCAATACAGGCCAATTAAAAAGCAAATTTGTGCTAACTGATGGGTAATCTGCACTGGGAGCCACCAGTGACATTAGGGGAGGCCTGGGGAACATTGTCATTAAGCAAATTCCTCCACTGCTGGCACAGCTCTGACACCTCCACGTGTTGTGGCTGTTGCAAGGTGAGTTCCCTACACTTTCACCCTTGGAATTCTTTCCTGTTCTCACTGGATCTTGTGCAAACCACTGGCCAAGGGACAAAAGGAGTCGGGGTGAAGTGAGTTAAACCAGCCATTAGTCTGCTTTTTATTTACTCAATTTTTGTAGCTATAAGAAGTTAAAAAAAAAACCCAAACCAAAATAACAACAAAAACCACACAAAAATACCCAAAAGTAATCCCACAACTCTTTTAAATTTCTACTTATTTAACAGATACTATTGTTTTATGTGTGTTTATATATATATATATATATATGAATAGATTTATATATGAGAATGAAATTCATATTCACCAAATGGCAAAACAAGAGTGGCGCCAGCTGAGCTCATGCCCTGCTCAATTGCACAGCTGAATCCAGGATCTGGCACCTCCATATATTCAACATTTACCACATATTTTATTGGTACAGATGATATCTCACATATGATGTATGGTATATGATGAATAAAGGTTCTATATTAACATAGAGCAGAGAATAAGTAGTGCAAGTACCTCTTTTCTCTCTGCACAATCCAGCATTGGCAACGTTATCCCAGATTTGCACCACACAAAAGCAGAATGAAATGGAATCGTGTGAGCCAAAATCCTCACTGAGTGGCAATTTCCACTTACCACTTGCAAATATCGATCCAAGATTAAATTACTTTTCCCCCTGCATTGTGTGGGGATCTTCAGAGGATGTTTCCTCTGTTTTGCTACTTTGAGAGAGCATAAAACCATACAATCTTGAAATGAAGACTTCCAAAGCTCAGAGTCTGCTTGAAAATGGCCCAGTCGGCTGAGCAGTGCTCCGAGGAAATGCCCTGGCTGGTGATCCTGGAAATATCTTGTTTCTTGTGAAGGAGAAGTGCAGTGGCCCAAGGTTCCCTGCACTTCAGCAAGCAAAAGGATGAGGATTAAATGTGTTTATGCCTGCTCAGGCACTTGGAATCTCGTAGAAGGCAGGATGAATCCTTCCCTGTGTTTCTTTTGCAGGTGGGTCACAGTCCTTCTGGAAAGCCCCTCTCAGCAATTCCCCCATTCTTTGGCTCTGCGTAGGGACAACCCTGGAGAGAGGTTTTGTAGGAACTGTACAGAAGGCTACAAAAAAGGCCAAGAAAAGCCAGACTCTCCAGGCGGGGATCAGAGGGATTCCCCAAATTCTTGTTTAGGTGATTTTTAGACCTGCCAGGACTGCCATTTCCAAAGGCAAAGTTCCCAACACAGCTCATCTCCTCCCTCTCAGCTGTGCTGCAGGAGACAAACCCAGCGGACTTGGGTGCCCAGGGGATCTCCTTCCTGGATGGCTGCTCCAAATCCCAAGGGTCACTCAGGTCACCAGTGCCCTGGTCGGGGCTGGGGACCATCACTGGGTGTCTTGGTTTGAAAAGACAGGTGTCAGCTTAAGGAAGGCAGGAGCCTCCCTTGAAATGGAAACTGTAAACCCCCTCCCTCTGATAATTATTAGAATTTTGAAATTAAGGGGCTCTCAGGCAAAGAAAAATGGGAATAGGAATAACAGTTCTTTATTAGGAAGTTTGAACAAGAACAAATGCAATAGTACAAAACAAAACAAAAAAATCAAAACCCCTGACAGAGTCAGAAGAATACAAGCTGACACCCTGTGGGTCAGAGAGTTGGTAGCAGTCCGATTGAACGGTGGCTGCAGCCCTCCTGTGGTGGTAGGTGCAGTCCTGTTGAAGCAGTGATCCTGTAGAAGGATGTAATTTTCCTCTGGGGATCCAGTAGAGAAGAAAGCTGCTCCTCTGGGAAATCCAGTGGAAGCGGGGCTGCTCTGGTGTTTGAGATCTCAGCTTATATTGAGCATGGAATGCCTGGTTCCTCCCTCTGGGTGGGACATCTCACAATGGGATGATGAGTCATGGGCAAGGCGCTGATGGGCCATGAACAGGAGATAGTCCAGGAGCAGTTATCTGTGATTCATGCAGGAGGCATTCATGGACCCATTCACAGGAGATAGTCCAGGAGCAGTTATCTGTGATTCATGCAGGAGGCATTCATGGACCCACTCACAGGAGCACAGCCACACCTGGTCTCAACAGATGGTGATAGAATACAAGCTCCCAGGCACATCCCACCCTGCACCCCAGGACACTGGGGCAAACCCAGCCCTCGTTCTCTGGAGTCACGCCACAGCCACGCTTCCCTCAAATCTGAGCGGAACTTTGCGTCCATCCAGCACCGACACCTGGACCATCAATCCCTTACTCAGCTGCCAGCTCTCTCCTGATGGAGGTGTCCCTGCTGGAAAGATGCTCAGTGCTAATAAAATAACATCCTCTAGAAGAGAGGCTGTCTCGACATAAAAAAAAAAAATCAGATAGAATCGTGGAATCCTGGGATGGTTTGGGATGGAAGGGACCTTAAAGTTCATCCCATTCCACCTCCTGCCATGGGCAGGAACACCTTCCACTAGCCCAGGTTGCTCCAATATGACCTGGAACAGTTTTAGGAGTAACCACAGCTTCTTTAGGCAGCCTGGGCCTCACCACTCTCGCAGCAAAAACACCTGTAAAACATTGGTAAAATATTAGGCATTAACTGATTTCTAAATTACTCTGTATTTTGCTATGTGGATATAACTAAAGAGTGCTTGTTTTCTGAAAATTGCTGATCATTTAGCAAACTGAAGGACTCAGTTTATAAAAACGAAATACAATTTCCCAAATGCTCAGGTAAAGGGTTCTGCAGGTGTCCAGCTCATGTGTGAAAGCATTCAGTGTAGGTTCACGTGGTTGTGACAGATGATGCCTTAGGTTTTAACTTTCATATTTTTCAAATCCTGTAGTGCCTGGTGTGTAACTCTGAAGTTTCTTGTGGCCTGTTAGCTGCTGTTCTCTCATGCTGGTTAGACATAACAAAGCCTCTCCAGGTTTGCTCTCCAAGGACACCCAGACTGTCCTAGGCCGAAAATGTGTAAACCAAAATCTTAGAAGGGGGTAAGCTTGGGGAAATGACATCATTAACTGAAGCTTTAATTGGAGAATTAACATTGATTATTATGCAAACGCACCAAACTGATAGAAGTGTGAAGAACTCGTGACTCAGGGTCCATCTTGGGAGTAGCTTTTGACCTGCCCAGGGTGCACCTTTGAAGGCCCTTTAAATAAATCCCTACCTTTATTCCCTTATTCCTCTCTAGTCTCTGTTTTTTAGGTGGCCACCCCAGGCATCACGGTGGCCATCAAGATACAATAGTATATCTATATGCAGGGCTGGATTCAAGGGGTTATGCTAAAAAGCCCAAATCCGAGCCAAAGATTGGTGCTGTTTGCTTTGACACGCTGTGCCTACAGGAGCAGCAGCCTGTGTTTGTTTTGCAGATGTATTTTCCATAATCACCCGCACCAGAGACAGGGAATGAAAAGCCACAGAAATGTTGCTCTTGTATTTATTTTACTGATCCATCCAGTTTTAGTGGTGTCTTTTATTAAAGAGAGATTTTGAGACAAAGCAGCATCTCAACTGCTAAATCAGCTTCAATACAAACATCTAAATTCTAATTTGAAGCTAAACCTGAACAAACCCAGCAAAACTGCTGCAGTTTTTAAGCAAAACCAATGTATTGAGTGCCAGGATCTGATCTCTTTGTGCTTAAATTATCACACTCCATCATTTTCCTCTCTTATTACTTGGTTCCCGAGGCGGGGGGCAGCTCAGTATTTCTCTCCTAGTGGAGCTGGAAGGCAGGAGGAAATAAATAACATCTTTTACAATCCCACGCTGTCGATACAGATGCCAGATTAATAGCTCTGGAGAATGATGAGCTCTGATACAATCGAGGGGGGAAGAATTGTGTCTGCAGGAAAAATAATAGGAACAAAGTGCATTATCTGCCTTTCTTCAGTATTTCTCAACTCCTTCTTGCCTCAGTGGCTGGAGAGAGATGGACCTGGGAACAGGAGGGCACGGGAGCCATCATTTGCATAACTTGGCATAAACTTTGACAATGTTTAGCAGCTGTTTTCTCTTTTCTGTGCTTTTTAAATGCACACAGAAATTATGGTTTACATCAGGTGGGTTTGGCTTTGATGTGCCTGTGGGGATAATGGCTGTGTTTCTAAAAAAACCCCTTTAAATCAGAACAGAAATCCTAGCAAGAGTTTTCTTGGAAAATCATGGGAAGGATGATCAGGTTTTCATTTTCTTACTTCTGTCTCTTTGAATGACCCTTTCAGGGGATGGATCATACTTTTTGTTCCTGAATAATAATTTTCCCTTCTTTTAAATCTTAAGGAGGAGAACACTTCTCAGACTATCCCATTATATCCCAGACCATCCCATAACATGCTGGCACTTGGTGGTTCCTTGTTTTATTGGCCAGGCTGCTCCTTTAGTGTCAGTCTGTGTATAACAACATTCAATACCTGGAATAAAACTTTGGCATCAAAAAAGAAAAAGTCAACTAAAATATCAAACTTTTTCAAGGAGGAGAAGAAAATAGCAAAGGATTTAAAGGAAGCCTACAAACCAAGCTATTATACATTGTTAAAAAAAACCCTTCTGGCTGAAAACCTCAGTGATAGGTAATTATATTTCTAAATGAGGCAATCATTGTTAAGCTATGAAGAATATAATTAATTTTATAACATTCTGTAGTGTCGTAGTCAATACAGATAATAGACTTTTTGAGATATTAGCTGTCCAAACACATCCAAGTCATTTAAAGGATCTCATTGTGCATTCTCTTAACTGAAGTCAACAGTAATAAAGCCCTTTTCTGTCACTCAGATAAACTCAGTCAGGGGCTGAAATGAATTAACTGAGTTTAAAGAAGTGGGTGCAGCTCCACTTCACAGACATTCCACCAGTTTCTAGCTTTATTTTGGTTTGCAAACACGGCACACTTTAGTTTGCAGTGGGCCAGATTTGTCTGTTATATAATCGCACTGATTCAAGCTAAAGATTTATAGGAGAGGGGGAAAAAAAAGAACTAAGCAAACCAAAAATCTAAGAAATAATTATTCTTTCAGATTGGGGACCATCAGAGTCGCTCTCGTGGATCTTATCAGGGACAACGGAGAATCCACCAGAGGAAAATTCATGAGGTGAATTGCAAATGTGTGGAAAAAAATTTAAAAGTAGGAATTACTCTTTAGACCTCAGCGAGCAAAGCTCTGAGATCCTAAAACAAAAGCTTTGTCATGAAAAAATACCCTTCTGCTTGCAAAAAAAGATTGATTCTGGTTCCAAGATCAGTCTATAGCTACAACGTCTGAAGAATATAGAGAGGATCACAGCTCAAACAAGAGGCCACCAGTTCACATCTTTAGAGCAAAGCTGAGGTCTACAGAGGGTTGTGCAAACAGAAACCTTTGGAAGCAAGAAATGCTTGGAGAGAGACCAAGGAGGAGCAGCTTGCTCAGTGTCCCAGTCCCCTCTCCCCAGCTCACACTTCAGAGAGGATCATTTCCTCTATTTTTAACACCACTGAAAAGCAGGACTGCCCCACGCCTGAGTGTTTTGGGGTGGACAGGGTGATGCTCAGGAAGAAAAAGCAACTGTTGGTGTGGCACACAGCTGCTCAGGAGAGGAGTTTGGACCTGCAAAGAATAGTGGGGTTGTCCTGTGCAGGGCCAGGAGCTGGACTTTGAAGACCCCTGTGACCTTGGTGGTGAGATGAGAAGCCTCTGGCAAGGGGTCACCTTTGGGTGTTTCCCTGAGACAAGAAGACACACTGCACTGGAGAGGGTGGGCTGTGTGTCAGCCCTGCTTCTCAGCCTTCTGATGTTTACATATTTTGGAGTCAGAGAATCAGAGTTCTCACAACTCTTAATGTAAATAACAGCTGATGTTATTGTAACTGTTTCTTGTGTTTTTCGTTCCTTTCCCAAGAGGAGAAACGCTGATGGACTGTCTGTCCAGCCATTCTGGAGGAAGAGGTGTCACCTCAATCAGCCAATCCATTGTCATGTTCAGAGTTGTATATATTTCCTGAGGAAATTAAATCTTGGGATTATTCCCCTTGACAGACTCACCTGAGCGTACGTGTTCTCTATTGTGTCCTCTGGAGACAGCTGTGCTGTGGGCTCCGTGTGGGAGCACAGATGTGACATCAGGGCACAGCTGGCTGGAGGGGATCAAAATGCCCACACTGTTGCCTCCCAGAGAGGCTTTTTGGTGCCAGGAAAAATGGCACCTATTTGCCTTCTGGAGCAACCCCTGATGACAAGGTGGGTCCACAGGACTTTACCAGCCTGTGCTGTGCTGCGCTGCTGGCAGAAAGGTAAATACTATGGGATCATGGAATATCCTGAGCTGGAAGAGACCCACAGGATCATCCACTCCAACCCCTGGCCCTGCACAGACACCCCAACAACCCCACCCTGGGCATCCCTGGCAGCGCTGCCCAAACGCCCCTGGAGCTCCGGCAGCCTCGGGGCCGTGCCCATTCCCTGGGGAGCCTGGGCAGTGCCAGCACCCTCTGGGGGAAGAACCTTTCCCTAATCTCCAGCCTGCCCCTCCCTGACACAGCTCCAGCCGTTCCCTGGGTCCTGTCCCTGTCACAGAGAAAAAAGTGGAAAGAAACAAGGAGTTTATGTTTTCCTTCCTTTCTCCGCTCCCTAAAGTTAATTTAGGCCCTGAGCACCCTGATCTAGGGGAAGGTATGCTTGCACATGGCAGGGATTTGGAGCAAGGTGAGATTTAAGGTCCCTTCCAGTGCAAACCATTCCACGATTGTACGGATTTGTGCAGGTAGAATATTCAGCAAATGTCCACAGGGGACATTTGGGATGGCAGAGAAAACAGTTGTGGCAAAGAGCTTGTCTACCATTCACACGCTGCTATTTCCTGCGGATTAAAATGGCAGATTGACATAAATCAATCAAATACTCATTGTGTGCTTCTAACTTGTGGAAAGGAACTGAAACCAAGACTTTTTTTGTGACTTTTTCCCCCTCCCACTGCAATGACAGTAATTGCCAGGACACTGAAGGACAATGGGCTCTTTCATGCAGTATTTTGGCTCAGCAGTGCCGGATTCTCCCAAGGAAGTCGGATACCACCAGAGCACACCCCTCTATTGGAATTCAGAGCAGGGATCCATGTTATTGCTGCTGCCCTTCACACTGTGTGTCCATACTGACTGATGTCAGGGGCAAAACAAAAGGTGCTTTCCAAGCTGATGGGGAAAAATAGTGTGGAAATGGCTCTGCATCCAATTACCAGTGTGAGGGGAGACTGTGAATGCAGAAGAGTGCAGGTCTCTCTGCCACTGCCCAGCTCCTTCCTGAGCACAGGACTCGTTTGCAGGAATGATGCAGTTATTTTACCTCCTTACTGCACGGAATATTTTAGTCACAACAGGAGCAACGTGAACTTCAAACAGGTGCACATTCCTTGTGAACAGACCTAGAGAAATGCTGCAATTACAGTCTGCATCACAGTCAGAGATATTACAGTGAAATACGGCTTAATTTATTTAGTTATTTCATCCTTAGCTAAATTGTTTTTAAAAAAGAATTGGGATTTTATATTTACAGCACCTATCCTTGTCATGGGAAAGTCTTAGAAATGAACAGGAACCACGACTTTATCCCACATAACCCTACTGCCCTGCTTCTTTCCTTCAGGAGGAGAGGAAAGCAGGGAAAAATGAAATAATAAAAAACCCCACTGCATGCTAAATGCAAGCAAAAATTCACAAATGGAATGACCTGGGCAGGGAATACTGAGAGGGAGAAGATTTTCAGAGCAGTGTGGGCTCGTAACCATTAGTTACAACAGCATCCGAAAAGCGTGGTGACACAATGATGCTTAAAATTCAAATGTTAAGCACAGAGTTTTGTCTTTTTGGCTTTAGCAGTTTATCTGTGTCAGCTCCAGTCCAGGCTGGGCTGGATCCAGCAACTTCATCCTTGTTTTCCTGTGCAGCCCCCGTGGGGTCCAACACCACCAGTGCACCCCAGGTCCCTGGTTATCTTCCTCCACATTATTAACAATCCTTTTGCTCCACCGACCCTTTCCAGCTCTTCCCTCACTTACAGAGGATCACTTGTGACAGGTACCCCATGATCTCGATGTTTCCTCCACCACTTTTTTCTTCTCCTTCCATGTAAACTCTTCACTCCTTTGTTTAAAACCTTCACTTTGCCTCTTAATTGTACAAGTTCTGAGTGGAACGACTGAATGCAATTTAATAAAGCAAACAGATTAATAGAGAGAAAAACAAGAGACATTAAATAATAGTCTCAGCAATTAGATGAGGAAAGGAATTAAATCACTTAATTTGAGGGCCTGAGCATTATTCACGGTGGAACTTAATTTGAATTAGTACACACATTAATAAATGTCATATATGGGTGGCTCTTTAACGAGGAATATTGCAAGTAATAGCAAAAAGGATTAATCCTTATATTCTCAGTAAAAGTGCTTATTTAAGGTCTGGCAGACTACTGTTCTAATGAGAAAGTTATAATGCAGAAATAGAGCGCTGTGAACGAGACAAGGTTCAGCTGTTGGAAGAGCTCTCAGGTTCAAAGTGAAATAAATGTGGTTGTTTATTCTTTTTTGCTGTTATTTTCCCGTCATCTGGGCCAACCTTCTGGTGCAATGGCCATTCTGAGCACGGGGGTGTAACTGGAACTATGGGGAATGTCAGGCTTGCCCACAAGCTGTTCTGCTCACTTCACTGCTGCATTTTTCAAGGGTTAGGCTGGCTGGGGCTGTGGAAATTGCAAGGTCATTGTGTTGTATTTCTCCTGCTTTCTGGAAAAAAAGAAAAGTTTGTTACTCTTTGGCTCAGTTTCAGAAGTTCTGAGGCAAATTATCAAGGTTTATGAGAAATGTGGGTTTGGGCCATAGTAAAGAAAAGTGGAATTTTCTCTGTTGGCTGGGGCTGAGAGGCTCTTTTAGTAACAGAAATATTTATGTACTTACCTGATCATTTTTAAGCAGCTTCTGGAGGCAGATCCTGAAGTTTCCCAATTAAAATGTATTTATTTTTAAATGAATCTAGCAATCAATCCCTCTAACAAGGACTACCATTGTAAACCATGCACTACACCACCCAAAGGAATATCCATTGTCTCCCTCTTTTCCCAAGGAAAAGAAAGACAGATATCATGCAACTGTTGGGGCTGGACGTGTCCTTCAGATTCCATACTCTGACCTTGAGTGACTTCCTGAGTCAGTGAAAGAATTTGAGTCTCAGTGTTTGCCATCTCTCTTCATTGCTGAGAATCTGTGAAATTACCTAATGATTTGTTTTATAATTTCACCTCTTTTGGTTAACCTCTGTTGCTATATGTGCAGTGCAGAGATATTTTTTTAATGTTCTGGTGGATACTACCCCACAAAACACCAATGATAGCAAAGAACCAAACCCAGAAACTGAATATTGCTCATTCATTAGAAACCCCAAGATGATTTAATGACCTTGTTACAACAGCATTTTCACAACTTAACATTTTATTTCTACAAGTGCTTAGTCACTCAAGTAAACAATCCAGCTTTTTAATAGCATTTTTCCAATAAATATATTTAATTGATATTTCACAGCATAAAAAAGGACCTCACACTGGCATAATTTAAACCCCTGTACATGAATATCAGTATTTTTTTCCTTGAAATCCCAGTAATTATATACTTGCTGCTCTTCTAATTGGATATGAGTGTCATCACCTACCACAGGGCAACTGATTGCAGGAACAGCTGAAATGTTCTGTCCTGTTGAAACCCTTTAATGGCAAAGCCTTCATGAGCACAGGAAAGCCAGAGTTAACAGAACTCTTATGCTTTTAACAGCTTGTCAGATTTTATTAGACTTTGTGAGATTCTATATTTGCTTTTTATCTCTAAACCTCTGAGTTCTTATGAGGACTGACATGTTTTGTAACAAAACAAGTAACTTGCAGTGCTGTGGTGGAAAGGAGGGAAAAACTGCAAATGTATTCACGTGAAATAAGTCATTATACAGAGGTTTTTAAAGGGAACTAATGTGATGTGTATTTACACAAGTACCTGGTTTTTCTCTGTTTCCAGGCTTTGGCAGTGAACCAAGGAATTGTCGTTTCAGTGCGTGAGGCAGCTTTACTGAACACATGGCTGTGCTTCCACACGGAACTAAAATTGTGCCATTCCACCCTGTTTACACAGTGGAAAATAAATCCTGGGCCTATTTTTATAAGATCTCAGCTGTGCCCAAAGTGGCACAGCAGAGCAGCCCTCTTTCATAAAATTTAAATATTCAGGGTGAGCCCATTCGAGCGCTGGGATGTTCGCAGTGAGGATGTTGTTAATCCTGAGAGAAGCTGAGATAATATTTCCCAAAGGGGCCAAACTCTCCCTTTCAGGAGTTAATTAGGAGCTCCAGGGTCTGTGTGTCAGCAAAAGGGAAGGTGAAAGTGAGTTAGAAAGTTCTCACGAGACAGCAGCGATAAAGTGTTGCTGTTCATGTATATTATATATATATATGTGTGTATATATATGTATACACATGTTCAGTGCTGGATAGAGAAATGTGCTGATGTTTAATGCCCCTGCCTGCCTGAAGAATTCCCCAGATCCCCCGGCTTCTATCCCATAAAATGCCATGCTTTGGGAATGTTCCAAGCAGTTTGTATCTCTCCAGTGATGAGTCCAGCCACAACCAAATCTATCAGACAACAGCTTTAAGCCAGATGTATTTCAGTGACAAATTTAAACTCAGTCATAGTAGGTTGACTTTATTATCCCTTTATAAGTTGGAGGACAACCCCAACAAAATATTTGCCGTGGTAGTCCAGGAAGAAGGAACTTCTTAAGTGTTTAACATCATCCAGAGGAATGGTAGGGCTAAAATGTGGAAACTGCAAGTGAAGCTTAACATCAAAGTCTGGATAAACATCAATGCAGCACCATTTCACAGCTGGAGCTGTGCCAGAGGAGGGTTTTGCTGGATACCACGGAAAGGTTCTTCCCCCAGAGGGTGCTGGGCACTGCCCAGGCTCCCCAGGGAATGGGCACGGCCCCGAGGCTGCCGGAGCTCCAGGGGCGTTTGGGCACCGCTGCCAGGGATGCCCAGGGTGGGGTTGTTGGGGTGTCTGGGCAGGGCCAGGGCTTGGACTCCCTGATCCTGGTGGGTCCCTTCCAGCTCGGGATATTCCTTGATTCTGTGATTTTGCCTGACTGTGGTAATAAGCCAATTCAGAGTAAGTCAAAGGTCTGTACCTGCTGTGCATAGCTCCTACACACAGAGATTTTTTAACGGATAACTTTCTCTTGGCACATTTTCCACATCCCTTAAATATGAGTACATATGCATACAGGATGTCTCCGATAAAAATAGGATAATAACTTTAGATTCCATTAAAAAAGAATCCACAGGCTACTTAAGAACCAGCCTTTCTCTGACGCTCAGGAGAATATTTCTGGGGAAGATGCAATATTCCATCCTTAGCTCAACTGAAAGAAAGGGATGGGGGTGGGAAGACTTCTTTAATTTTCTTTTGTTACTTTTCTCCCACGCAGACATGCAAAAATAGTGTTTAGAAGCCATTTAATCCCAGCATGCAGGAACAAAGGAGGGCATTTTTGCTGTTTATATCAATCAAAGAAGAGAGCAGGTATTCCAGACTTATTGGTGTCCTTATTGGAATACTTAGGGGTATATTAAAGTAGACAACAGCCATTTGTCCCAATAAAGCAGCACAAGTACTTGCCAATTTATGTACTCCAGCAGCATTTTATATTAAAGCCAAAGAAAATCTTTACTTTTGCCATGTGTTTTTGTATAAAAATTCTCCTCTTCCCATCTTTCAGCCTTTTTGGCAATTTCCAGGCAATCTCCTTCTTGTCCCCAGTAAAGGAGCAGTCGCTCCAGGATTGTGTTGGATAATTTGGGAGCACAGGTGGAGGAGAACACAAGGTGTGCCAAGCACATCCCAGATTTGTCTGCCGACAGAAAAGCACCCTCCTAAATCCCTTCCAGCTCTCTCAGCTGTGTTTACACTTTTCTACTTCCATCCTGCAAACACTTCTGTGCTGGAGACACACAAAGACCTGCTCGGGAATGGCATCTCCCTCCAATTCCCGAAATGTTTTGTCACGCGTTCCCTATGGCATCCAGAAAGGCTTTGGTTACAAGGGAAATCAGACCTGTCGGGTTCCACACGGCAGAGACAAGGTGAAAATACACTCGTGGTCTAGATGAACATGTGGGGTTATCTGCAGCTGGTATTTTTAGCAGCAGATTTTAAATCCAAAACTTTATTCTTATGGGGTATAAAAGAATGTAGACATTTTGGCAACAAAACTTTTGGACACAAATTCAAGGAAAAAAATTAAAATAAAAACCAGTCTATCTTCAACATGCCAACAGCAGTGAGATTTGTGTTCTTGGTTTTAATCTCCACAGCCACAGCTTTGCTCCCACTGCTTTGAAAAATACAAAAATTCTATTTTTTTTTCTTCCAATGGTGGTGAAATTTCAGAGTTACTGACACAGAAATAAGAAAAAGGAACACATCCCTTTCATATTTCTTTTAGCTATTATTCTCCTCAAAGCTGCATTGCATTTTAGTGTCAGTCTTTAGTGACACTCTGTACTTCCTTGTAAGATGAACCGTGGCTCGATATTGTGTACGTGAAGGATAAAATAATTGTTTTCTCCACTCTCTAAATCCATTTTGTCTGTGAGACTTTGCTGTGCATGGAAGGAGGCAAGCTAAGGGGTAGGGGGGATTCTTCCTCCCTTTAATACTCCCAGAGGATGGAAGTGCTGACTATTTAAGCACAGATGTGAGAATAATTCAAGGAGTAGTGTGTCCACTCCACCTCCTCATACATTTGTCTTGCTGGGAAAGCCCTTCACAGGGAAAAAATATGATTGATGGGCGAGTTAGGTAAGGATGAGACACCTGGAATTTAGTGCTTACATGGTTTTAAGAAGTCACGGATGATGTGTTAATTCTGCTTGTGCTTCTGCTACAAGCCTGGGCTTGCATACAGAAATACAGGACCAGACAAAAGCACTTGAGAATACGCTAGAAAAAAACCCAGTGTGATGGCCTCTTTTCCATGCTCTTATGGATGTCCAAAACAATCCTGGACTTTACCAGTTTTGGAGTGATTGATATTAATTTTTATTCACAGGGTCTCATCGCTCTGTGACCAATGTATCATTTTCTGCAGGTACCTATTATTGCCATATCAGGACAACAGAATCATTCTTGGCCTCAAAATATATTAGACAATTTCTTCCATTCTGTTTTATTGTGTAAAGCATTAAGAAACAGGTTTTCAGTTGATCACTCCCCAAGTTCCCATGGAGTTTTTCCTCACCAGTCTTTCAGGTGAAGTATATTTACACAGCTACCGTGTGTGTCAGTAAAATAGTTAGGAGATAGGAGAAAGGGAAAATCTGGAAATGTGGGAAGGGCCTCACCTCTGCTCTGTCTTATCCGGCCTTTAAAATAAAATGTGAAATAAAATGATCTCATCATTCTTTTGGTGGTGGCATGGTAGCTGACAACTGCAAGGCCGTGTCTTGAGCACGTCCTTCCACAGCCCAGGAAAGACTGTCTGCTGGGAATCAGACTGTCAGCTTCTAAGAGTCTCAGGAAATACTTCAGGGAAGTGTAAACTGGCTGGGAACATCTTCAGCTTCCCACTGGGTGCAAGTTCTGCTTCTCTGGATGTGCCCATCATCCGTGTGACAGTGGATGCCTGGCCATGCTCCAGGCCGTGACTGTCACCTGCATGCCCAAGGACCTGGAGCATGTGTTCCACACCACCACATCCACACCACCATCCACACCACGGCTGTGGCAGGACAGGGACGTGAGCGGCCACAGAAGTGGCCATGGCACTGTCTGCGTGCTGCCCCTGCTGCTTCTCCACCAGCCACCGGGGGCCAGGAGCTCCCAGCCCCCCACTCCTGCAGCCAAGGGCCCCCTGGGGCACTGCGGGGGCTCGTGCAAGCCAGGGGCCATCGGGACACAGCGGGGCCGCACGGAACCCACGGTGGGTGCGCTGTGACCCCGTGGCTCCCTGGAGACCCTTGGTGACACTGTGGAACTACACGGAACTTCTGTGACTCCACAGAAGCTCAGGGAACCCTGGAGACAGTGGTGATGCTAAGGAACTGCATGGAACCCTGGGGACCACTGTGGCATCACGGAAGCTCAGGGAAGCCAGGAGACCCTTTGTGACACTATGGAAGCTGACGGAACCCCCGCTCCACTGTGACACCACAGAAGCTCAGGGAACCCAGGAGACCCTTTGTGACACTATGGAAGCTGACGGAACCCCGGCTCCACTGTGACACCACGGAAGCTCAGGGAACCCAGGAGACCCTTTGTGACACTATGGAAGCTGACGGAACCCCGGCTCCACTGTGA